>ML778403.1:711460-729148 GCA_009831015.1 Picea engelmannii
ATACAAGTCAACTTGGAACCATTTCTATAGCTTAGTTTTTGGGATGTTTTAGACCTTGAAATTTTCCAAAGATGAAGGAGAGATCTTGGTGTATATCTGGTAAACATTATAGGTGCAGGTTCACTATAATTTGGGAGATATGCCATGTGGAAGTTAGGGTTACAAAATGATCTCAAAATCAATTTCAAAAAGGTCATCTTGACACTTTCACTATAAATTGTTTTCTTAGAAAATCCACCAAGGGAATAATACACATGTTTAAGTAAAGGAGGCTGATGTGGCATCTACTCCTACCATGGTGATTGATATGGTAGGTCAACTTGTGGGAGACATAACTTCCATATATGAACTTTGATTAGGGTGATTCTTGCATCATTGGAAAGGTATTACTGTGTAGAATATAAAATCTTCCTTAATAGTAAGGTTTGGACCAAAAAAAGTGTTTTTTGATGCCTCAAAATGGCTCCAAAATATTTCAAATGGTTTTTTGGACCAAAATTTCCAAATTTGGACCAGCATGCAAAATGGCCATCTAAGTCGATTCCTTCTTTTTTTCCACCTATAAAGTACTAAGATAGATGAAAATAATATAATGATCCAATCTAGATCATACCTCCCCATTTAGGGAGTCCTTTTGTATTGAAAATATTTATTGAATAAGGTGATGAAATTTTTTCTCTACCTTCCCCATGGAGTACCACTTTTCTTTGCTTGGAAGTTGTGCTTTCAACCCAATCTACCAAACATTATTTCCCTCCCGTCTTATAGTTTTGGACCCCTTCCGAAAAATGTTGTCTTCTGTCCACTATGCTTGAGCATCTAGTGCTAAGTCCTCTATGGAAGGTAGGGACTACTCATCCTCATGATCAAACATGGAAGGCTCATAGAATTTTATATTCTCTATAGTCATTGCTGAGTAAATGTGCATGTATTGAGGTAGAATGAGTCTGTGGGAATTATCTCCAACCTTTTCCACTACCTCAAAAGGACCATACCATTGAACCTTGATATTTTTACCAAGACCATGTAATATTTCCTTATTTAGTGGTAACCATACTTTGTCTCCCACTCTAAATTCTCTCTTTGTTTTGTGTTTTTCATGTCTAGCCTTGTACTTTTCCTATGACTAGCCTAGAAAGAAATAATATGTAGCATGATTTATTATCTCACATATATAGCTCACATATTATTTCATGCTTGATAAGTTGTAATCGTTCACCTGTAGGAACATAGAGATTCATGATATTCTAGAGTAAATCATTCTAGAAATGATTATCAGCCTTGTCATCACCTTGTATATGAATTTGTCTCTGTAGTTGCTTAAACACCTCCTTGAAGTCCTCATCTTCTATGTATGGTTCTATGTATGCATCATGGGTAAAATGATCCATGTGAGTAAGAGTTCCCAAAGATATAATATTGGATATGGGTGGCCTTGAAATAATGCTTTCCAGCTTGTTTGTGCTACCCTTCTTATACTTTATTACTAGATGAAATTGTTGTAAGAACCCCATCCATTTGTAGTGCCTAGCTTGTTGTAACTTAACCTAGGCCTCCTTTGTAAGAACCCCATCCATCTATGTGGATGATGGTATCCTTTCCCATCAGATAGTTCTTTCACTTTTTAACAACTTGTCTCAAGGCATAAATATCCTTGAAATAGGTAGGGTAATTGAGAACTACCCCATGAAATACTTCAGAATGATAACATAGAAGCCTTCCTCCTTGCATGAAAACTGCTCCCATGGCATACCCAATTGCATATGTCTCCACTTCTAAGGTTTTCTAGAAGTTTGGTAGCATTAGCAGCGGTGCTTGAGTGATATTTCTTTTCATCTCATCAAAATCCTTCTGAGGATTATTCCCCCACTAGAAACTCTTACCACTCGTTATTATGGTATGGACTGGTGCAACTACTGCTGAAAATGAACCTATGAAATTTTGCATTTACTGTGATACCCCAACGAAGGTCCTAAATTCTATACAATTTGTGGGAATTGGCCATTTTATGATTCCATCCATATGTGTGTTATTTATATTGGGATCTCCTCCACCGTTCACATAGGCCAAATACACTAAATACTATTGAGAAAAATCACATTTCTTGAGGTTAGCCAATAGTAGGTGCCTCTTTAGAGTCTCTAACACCTGCATGAGATGTGATATGTGCTCCTCCTAGGTAGCGCTCTAAATCAATATATCATCCAAATAGACAATAACAAACAAATCTAGATAAGGGCATAAAATATCATGCATTAGTGTCATAAATGTAGCTGGTGTGTTTCATAAACTGAATGGCATAACCAACTACTCATACAAAACCTTCCTTGACTTGAAGAAGTCTTCCAGGTATATTATTATTTGACTTGTAAATGGAGATTTCCTTATTTCAATTCCATCTTAGTGAAGTATTTGGCATGTTGTAGTTGGTCCAATAGATCACTAATCCTAGGAAGACAGTGCCCATTCTTCAGTGCAATATTTTTCAATGCTCTTTAATCGATACACATTGTCCAAGTCCCATACTTCTTGGATATTATGATGGGTGAACCACAAGGTGAGGTACTTTGTCAAATTGCACCCTGCTCCAACAATTGTTGCAATCGCATCTTTACTTCGTTTACTTCTAGAATGGACTATTTATACAACCTAATATTTAACAAGGGGGAGTCTAGCAATAATTGGATTTTATGCTCCAATTATGGATCGCCATGCTATGGTTGATTTTGGCAGATCTTGTGTTAAGGTTGAGACTTATTCTAATTCTTGTAGCAATTGTTTCTTTTAGTTAATATCAGAGTGAAATCGTCCTTTTTTCTGACTATGTTGATAAGAAATTAGTTCCTAAATTAGCGGTAAAGAACATATGAGGAGGATCTTTCACTTTGACTGGTAATATGGCCATTCTATGTTTGCCGAAGAATATTCAAACACAATAATGATATGGATGATGGAGCCCATCTGTGGATTTATGCACCATAGGTGTAATGCATGTCTCAATGCACCCCAACAGGAATTGATTATAATATTAAATAAGTGGAGCAGCCCCTAGTGGGTTGCCATGTATCTACATTCGAGGCGGTCGGTTGGTGTTCACATCGAGGGAGGGGGATTAAGTGTAGTAACTTATGGTAGGATCCATTGGCTAATAATTGTTTCGATATTTGTATTGGAGTCATTTGTATGCTCAATTAGGTTAGGGAAAATACATGTAGGGAATACATCATCATGGAGTAATCAAGGTCTCATTTGTTTACCAACATAAAATTAAGGATTGATGATAGGGGTGATTTATAGGGAACTGGAAATGACCATTCATATAGTGGCCATGCACATTGCACCTTTACTTGGTGGTCCAATTCCTTTCATAGTGATAGGTGTATTGATGGATATTAACATCGAATCAAAATATTTCGTGCATAGATGCTTCGGGAGCTTCCCATTTGTGGTATGATTCTCGATGTGCATCCCACCAGCCCATGGGGATCTCTATCAATATTGACTCAAGTGAACAAGGGCATTGAGAATCAGGAATGTGTTGCATCCATGCAATCAATGTGTCTACCAGATCCAACCCATCATATATATAGGAGCCAAATTCTTCCTGACACTTTTCTGTTGAGACATGTGCACACCTCCTTGTTGAAACCTCACAAAGCTTAGTCTTCCATATCTAAATGGATCATCAAAAATCATGTCATAAGATTTGATAATCCTCCATCTTAGTTCTCCATCTACAGTGGGGTTGATGTACTAATAATTGCGCCCCGTAGCCTTGAAAATATTTTCAACTCTTGAGCCCCGTAAATCCTTATATGTAGGCTCATTGTAGTGGTTTCCCTCATATGGATCCAGTGGTGTGACCATGTGTAGGGCATATTTTTCAAAGGACATATGCCTCTTCTTCAATTTTAACATCATATTATTGTCAAAGGCTCAATCAATTCCTAGTAATGTAGGATATGGATCAGACTCGTCCATGTATCACAATGAATTCAAAATCGGCCTTTGTTTTCACTCCTTCTATGTTGACTTTGAATTTCTCTAGTTGGCCTATGGGATAGATATTTTATTGGTTGGCCAATAAGAACTGAATAGGAAATTAGAAAAACTTTGGATTACCCATCACTTCCCAAGACTGCTTGGGAAAAATGTTCACGTGAGATCCCACATCCAACATGACTCCATCCATGTCGTACCCACCAAGATTTGTTATCATATTAAACACTTATATAGTGTGCTTTTGCTTGATGACCTGGAAGACATCCCTTTTCAGTAGAAAAGCTGATATGGTTAGCTCTTATCCTTATTCTTTCATGCAAGTAGTTAACATATTTGTGAAAACAATAGTGAAAGAAGGTATTGAATTTCTCCTCAGATTCTGCCATGTGACCTAAGTCACATAAGGATTCTATGCACATTGTGCATTGAAACTATTCTGGATTTTTTTCTTCATAAGATTTTTCTCATCGCATCGCAACATAGTCTGTATTCTTGGGTTGTACGTTGAATTTCCTCACATATGCGAGCCTCATCCAAATATCTTTGTGTCACGCATTGTAGTTCTTCCCAACCGTGAGATTCTCCCAGTGATATCTTTGTGTCACGCATCACTCACTACACTTCTCCAAGGATATATGCCTCCTCTCGAGACCTATGCATCACCCTTTTCACTTCCTCTTAGATCCATTCATCTTCAAGAGATATCTGAGTCATGTGTTGTAAATCCCCACACGCTCTATATTCTTCAAGGACCCTCTATGCCTCGTGAACATACTGTTTATGTTTGGAAACATCAAACTTAGGAGGGGCTTGGGGTGCCTTCTTGATCTTTTTGTCTAGTTCTTGACCTGAACCTTCACCATGCTTGAATTTTTTACTATCTATGAATGTAGTCTCGAGTTGCATGATCTTGGATGCATCATCTATAAATATATTTATAGACCAGATTGATTCACATGTGAATCAATGTTTTTGTACATCAACCCTTCCCTCTCCATAGAACACATGTAATCTTAGTGTACTATCTTGATTTTCCATCTTCGAACTAGAACCAGTTCCTCCTTTCTAGCTGCTATGGTCTAGATATTTCCACACTACTATCATCTCGGGTAAAGTATTGTTGACTTAACCTTCTTCTCGACTTGTTTCACCACTTCTTTATTCTTCTTCTATTTCCTCGATTCCCATCTCTTCACTAACTATAGTGTTTTCTTCTTCGTTAAAAATGCATCAGTGGGGTGTTACAAAGGGGGGGTAATAAAATCTTCTTCTTAACATTCTCGTGAGGTGAACCAGAGAGATATCTATTTGCAACTACACAAGACCATCCAATACTATCAACTCATCCTGCCCACCATTAGGGTATCCTCCATATTCCTTCTCTTATGGTGCACTACCAATATACACCATCTCTTCCTATCCTGACTATGCACCACCAAAATGTGCTCCTGTCTCCAACATGAACCATGCATTGTCATTGCACTTGCCATATCTTTTTCAAATTTATGCACTGTCACCTTACGCATAATCACTCTCTATTTGACACATGACTTCTCCACCGACCACCCTCTCTCCTTATTATCACACTACCACTTCGTCGAGAGCCAAATTATCTTTTGATTAGAACCTCATGGTACTTCTTGACAACTTCATTTCTTGTCAGTGTGTAACCCTGCCTCACTTCCTCCTTCGAGTCTATGGGCGCACCACCAATTTGTTCCCACGCACCACAAATGTGTGCTCTTTCCTCTCTTAAGGTTTCAACCTACCATAATAACCAAAGGGTATGGGCTTCATCACCTAGACCCTCAATACCACTATTGTCACTACTTGTATCTTCGACGCCAAGCCTCTTCGTAGTGTTTTACTCACTTTTTCTCTAGTATGGCAGGACATCCTCCCCCACACCACTTTCTGGTGTGATTTTCCTCTTCATTATGGACCTAAAATCTCACTACACACCCTTTTCTAACTTTTCTCTACTCCTCTACTCAAATTTATCTCTCATCTAAACTCTTCTTTCATATATCTAGACTCTTTTTATCCTCTTCTCTTCTTGGTCCATTCTATTCCTCAAATCATCTCAACAACTTCTTAGATCCTCTTCAATGGATCCATCTTCCAACTCTTTTTCCCCACCTCTACAAAAACAACCCCCAAGTGTTAGGGGGTTTACTCGACCATTCTATCAGGCTCCATGTGCATCATTCTTCTCTCCACACACAACATTTTGATCCAAAGTGGAATTTATTCTAGCATCCACTTCCTTGGACCTTATTCACGTTGATGTTTGGAGAACATCGGGAAGACATTCTCTTAGATTAATAATTAATAATATAATTATTGATTATTAAATAATATAATAATAAGTAAATGATAATAATAAATAGTTATTGATTATCCAAGGGACACATCATTTCATGGATGGTGACCATATTTTATTTAGATATGGAGCACTCGTCATTGTAATAACATATCGAATATACAATATTATCTCATATAGAAAAATCAGCATGGTGTCAAAGCAGGTCTGGGCTTGACTCCCTCACAGGAGGGCTTAAGAAAATGAGAGATAGTTTGTGTTTTCTGGGGAGTTTTAAGAACGTGATATGTATTTTTATGACCTCGTTGGAATGGATGGTGCAAACAACTTGGAATTCAAGGTACAAGGGTTTTCGCAAGCATGAAATTTGGAACACAACACCTTTAAATAAAACCTAAAAAACTAATGCATTGTAGAACCAAAGTAGTTAACATATGCAAGAAAGTGAAAACAATAGTGAAAGAAGGTATTGAATTTCTCCTCAGATTCTGCCATGTGACCTAAGTCACATAAGGATTCTATGCACGTTGTGCGTTGAAACTATTCTGGATTTTGTTCTTCATAAGATTTTTCTCATCGCATCGCAACATAGTCTGTATTCTTGGGTTGTACGTTGAATTTCCTCACATATGCGAGCCTCATCCAAATATCTTTGTGTCACGCATTGTAGTTCTTCACAACCGTGAGATTCTCCCAATGACCTTTGCATCACTCACTACACTTCTCCAAGGATATATGCCTCCTCTCGAGACCTATGCATCACCCTTTTCACTTCCTCTTAGATCCATTCATCTTCAAGAGATATCTGAAAAAACTAATGTGTTGTAGTAAAAGTAGTAAGAAACATGGGATTCACACCCCAAGTATGTGGAATAATGGGCACCACATATTGATCAATAAGAAACAATGGAAATGCACAGAGGGTTAAGGTCACTGAACTTCTCTCCATTAACTTTGCCCAAATTTTGGGGGTGATCTCTCTATGTTGGAACCACAAAAATAAGTCATGTGAGAATATTTCTATTCAATGCGGAAATATTCAATACAACGTCATGATTGAATTTGAAAATTAATTTATATAATGGTTGAAATTATGGAGGTGATCGCTCTATGTCTACACAATAGGAATAAGCCATGCAACAACAAGATTTCTATTCAATGTTGAAATCTTCAATAGAACATGGTGATTGACTTTGGTAATTATTTTGTAGCCATAGGATGAAAACATCAATACAACATAGTATTAAATTTATAAAGTGATGATTGACTTTCTAAATCATTTTCTAGCGAGAGGTGTGAAATTCATGACAAACACACCCAAAAAAAGAAAAATATTATATATTTTATAGCACAATTTTTACTATACCGTTGAAGTACAATATAATTTTGTAATTGTATTGAAATGCATCTACAAATGCAAAGAGGCAAATCTATTCGAGTTATGAATATATTTTTTTTGGTCTTTGAATATCTGATCTGGCAGATTGGGCATTTGCAGTTGTCAAAGGAAATTTTTTCCATGAGTTTGATGGACATTGTTTGTACGTGTAAGTAATTATTGAAAGCACATTTATAATGTTGGGATATATTGTTTCTTTTTCACACCATTAATGGTAATGGAAGGAAGACTCTTTGTGTTGGTTATTTTTACAGAAGAACCATTTGAAGAAATACATTGTGAATCTCAACATTGTGTTTTTGAAGAATGAACGATGCGATGGTGAATGAGGTTGATTCACATGTGATTAATGCACAAATATAGACAATGAGAAATGTGGAAATTCATTGTGACTATTGTAAGTGGAATATTGGTTAAAACATACAAGACAATAAATGGATATCATATAGAGAGGGAGGAAGTACTACATCCAGAGGGAGAAAAGATTGAGTTACCTACAGAGAAGGAGGAAGAGATACCTTCAGTGTCACAGGAAGAAGATATAGAGGTGGAGTCACCTCCAGCTCCATAATGAGTAGTTTTTGAACCACTCTTAGTTCCAGGATTGACATTCCCCTATGGAATGAATGGTGAGCTTATTAAGAGAAAGAGGTCTGGGACTGGCATTCTTCTATGGAACATGTAGTAACCTGATTAGAAGAATGGTCCGTGTAGCCCATGGCATGACATTCTCCCTGGAGGGTAATGTGTGGACTAGTACGGGGGAATGTGGACTTCATATTGACATTTATCATATGGTTGGATGAAGGAACCAAGACATTGGTTTCACGAGGAAACCTTGATATGTCTTGTGAGACATTGGTTCCATGAGGGAACCTTTATATGTCTTAGATATGTGTTTCACGAGGGAACCACAATATGTCTAGTATGGATATAATTCATGAGTGAAATATGAGGTTGGACACTTCAGGATATTTGGGTGTCTAATATGCATTCATGTATGCAAGGATAAAAGAACTAAGATATACCCTTTAGTCGGAGATGTGCAAAAGAAAACATTTAACATAGAAGTGGTTGATGATGATAAGGTATAAGGCGTGAAATCTTATCTGGACGAAAAGGATAAGATGATCCAAATATTAAAGAAAAGGCTAAAGATGTCACCTACAGACCATCCACAAAAAACAGAACTGACTGCTTTGGAACAAGATAAAGAGACATTCATACAAGAAGCACTCAATTACAAAGATAAAATGTTGTCGTTGGAAGAAGAGAAATAAAATTGGTCACAAGCACAGGAAACGACATCATATGTGGTTGTCATTATACCTACTAATACAGAGGTTGGATCTAGCACTGAAAGGTTGGTCCAAGCTATGTCTCAGGTAAGCATCAAAACGAGGGAGATCAAAGGTCTCAATGAAGTTATAAAAAAGTTGAAACAAGAGATGAAAGTGAAGGATGAGAAGATGGCCCAACTTCACAGAGATAATCAAGATTTGCAAGAGAGAGTGAGCAAAATGAAAACCAGGCTAAAGGGAAAAAAATTATTGCAAGGAGACAAACATATCATATGGGATGTTATTTCTACAGAAGCTGCTAAATTCAAGGTTTACCTAAATTTTATAAATGACAAAGACAATGTGGTTGATATAGCTCAGAGTAGGTGTGTTGTTGTTAATGAAGTGTTAGCCAAGAAGCCCTCAGAATGGGCCTGAAATGCTATCGAATTGATAAATTTTGTGCCAACTACTGATCTTCAAACTATCGGGGTAAAAGATAGGGCTGCATTGATCATTTCGTCTCAGATCGGTCCAAAACAAAGCTATGCAAATGGAGCACAACATACATGAATTTAAAGATGCATTTGAACAATTGTTTATCAAAGGCCTCCCATCATTCTGGAATGGAAAAGGTTCATTATAAAATTAGGAAGATTACAATACTCTCCTCATGCAATGCAGAATGGACCATTCTAAATTTGAAGCTATAGAAGAAAGCCTGAAAGGCCCAAGTCTGGTAGAATATCTGGCTACAAACTTTGAAATTTTGAATAAGTTAAAAATAGTGAAAGTCGGCATGTCGACTATGTCCTATGCTGCATGCATTGACTTGTAGATTTTGATTAAAGCAATGATGGATTGTGGAATCCCCTCTGATTCGCAATGGAAGGAAATCATGCGGCTGGATAAGACAACGTGAAATATCATTGGAGCCAGTGAGTGATCCCCAAAGGTCATCAGATTTGTAGATTTGATAGAAGACCAGAGCGACATAGATGGCATGAAAGAAACTGAACAGAGAGAGAAATTTCCCATAATTTGGAAGCATTTTAATTTGTCAATCATTGTAAATCGTTTCGCATACCGAAATCGTCAGTCGAAACTATTTTGGAAGATGAAACACTTCAATTTCAGTTATTTTGATCATTTTGTATAAGTACTAGGTTACATGGATGAATTAATGTTGGAATAAGTGCAAGAGCCCCTTTTGGTTGTATCAAACTCTATTTGTAAATTTTTTGAATCTAAATTGAATATAAATGCAAGAGATTTTGGAAGTCTCTATGAAAAGATTCTAACGGGTGGTGATATGAGCTTTGTTTCCTTTCATCATATGTATTTCCTGTGACATGTTACTTCATTTACATTTTATTTTGTTTAAATTGGATATTTAAAGGCCCATAATTCATCTTGTGATGCTCTTGGCTTAAGAAATTTAAACTATGTGATTGTCTTCTTAACTTATTCAGAATTCATTTCAGTAATGCTCTGATGCAATTATTTGTTTTCTTTATCTTCCTACACTCTATTTAAATTTAAGAATAACTCAAATTCATTGCCTCATTTATCCTTTGTCCTATGGAGAGTTCTATCAGTCGATGCATTGTTTTCATTCACTTTCAGAATTTTGACTCCATAGCCCTGATTGTTCCTCCCCTTCCTTGCCAACAACTTTATTTAAAAAACCCAAAAACAAACCAAATCTAGCTACTGATTTCCATAGATATATCAAGTGACATGAGAGAGCCCTCTCTGGGTTGAGAAGGCTACTTCCTTAGATCTAAAGTAGGTTGAAATAGTTGCCTCTGTCATTTGTCTATTCATCCGGACAAAATTTACAGAGTGCTAACATTCTGGTGTCGTTGTCGGGGACGAAATTGAAAAAATATTCCCTGGGAAAACGACTTAAAGCTTTAGTTTGATTCCTGAGGGTGATAGTGGATTAAATACCTTATTGGCCAAGATTAGTTTTACCCTGGCGACTTCATTGTTCAGCGACCAGTTGCACCACACCTTGTGAGATAGAAATCCTGGCTGCTAAGAAAGTTCACACCAGGAGAAATCCAGACCCAGAAGTTGCAATCCCTGTGTCTTACCCTGAGAAGCTTGTACACAGAAGAAAATAAAGGCCTGTGACCCCAGTGTTGCACCCAGACCGATATCCATCCTTTCCTAGGGACGAATGGACTAGCATCGAAGACCTTGTATTCGACGTGAAATTTGAACAATCCTTATTCAAAACTAAGTCTGAATCTTGTCTAAACGAGACTATATTTGACGAAAATAGGTTCCAAGATCTAGTTTTAGCCGCATTTGTCAAGCTTGTAGTGACCCCTGCTCATAACCAATGTCCACTCCGACCCCTCATAGCATCTATGGCAGCAATATTTTCTCCCCTCATACTACCTGCTCAACTACATGACCTACCTCAAGACTACAATCTAAGGATTAAACTGTATGATGTTGAAGGTAATGTATCAGCCCAAAAACATCTATACTGTTTTAATGATTTCATAGGCTTGGAAGAAGTGGACTATGAATATGTGAATATGAGTATGTTTACACAAAGCCTTGTGGGAGAAGTGAGGAAGTGGTTCAGAGCCCTTCTAGCAGGTAGTATCGCAGATTTCAAAGCCTTAGAGACAAGCTTTCTTTCAAAATGGGGGGGTAAGAAAAATCTCGTTCAGTTGTTGACCTAGTATAACAATATGAAGAATCACTTGATGAGACGGTACAAGAGTTTTTGGCCAGATTCATGAAGCTGTATAATGCTATTCCTGATGAAGTAAACCCCCCCGCCCAAGGAATCTCATCTCAAATATGTCGATTCTTTTGAAAGTGACTTCGCTTTATTATTAAGAGAATGAAGATCTACTAAATTGGACGAGATGATGACCGATGCTATAGAGGTAGAAGTGAACCTGATGGATTCCGAGAAGATGAAAACTAATGCTCGCAGAGACACAAATAGAACTCAAGACAAAGCACAACCTTTTACATCTCAAACATCAGAGGAAAGATTCGAAGTGATGATGAGAAACATGGAGGAGATGATGGAAAGGATGGCCCTAGGAAATAGGCCTAACCCCAAAGAATAGGATGATGGTCCACCCAAAAATCTGAGAAGACCCGCTATTCCACAGATTAGGCCAAGAAATCAGGGAAATGAGGCCAATCAAGCAGGTTGATTGAATCTGGGAAACCAAGCAAATCAGGGAAACCAAGGGAATCAAGGGGAAGAAGAAAGGCCTCCCTTCCAAAAGAACTATGTAAATGAGGGTTATGATGGATGTTTTGAGGATAAAATGAATTTTTGTGATGATAAAGGGATAGTGGTAGTTTTGACCAAAGAAGAACATGACCAATTCATGGATGCAAGTGAGATCATTCTATAAGATGAAGAAGAAAGGGTATCAGTAGAAAAAAAAGATTATGAGACCGGATTGCAAAACACCATCATGCAATTCCAAAGGAAATATAACCTCAGAAACCAAAAAGTACCCCCAAACCCTCCAAAGGGGAATCCCTCCAAAGAAGCTCAGAACAATGCACCTTCTTCTAGTCAGACCAAAAAATATTTTGTTGCAAAAGATTCAGCTGCAAAGGACTCCACTGTGAACTATTCTGTTGCGAAGGATACTATGGAAAAAGGGAAGAAGAAAGAAGAACCTCAGAAGAAAATATTGACAAGAACATAAATGGTCACCAAATAAGTAGAAAAGAATCCATCATCTTTCAATTTTGAAAGTGAGATGACTAAGATAAAAATTTCGGTACCATTTAATGAATTGATAAGGAACAACGAATACAAAAATTAGATCATCAAGATGCTTAAAATGGGACAGATATATGATACCCTAAACATATAAGATGATCACCCAACTATCCTATTTAGGCCAAGAGTAGAAGAAAGCGGTGAAAATGAAGAAGTCCCTCCTTTTTATGTCAGCTTGAAAATCGATGACATGATTCTGCACAATGCTATGCTGGATTTTGGAGCTTCACACAACTTGATGCCAAAAGTGGTCATGGACCAATTAGGTATAGAGGTCAAAAGACCTTACAAAGACATGTTCTCCTTTGATTCAAGAAAGGTAAAATTCCTTGGCATGATCAAAGACATGGTGGTTTGTTTGGCACAAATCTGAGCAAAGAATATGGTGATGGACATAGTGGCTACTAATATCCCTCCAAAATTTGGTATGTTGTTGTCCAGATCATGGGCTGCAAAATTACAAGGAACTCTCCAGATGGACATGCCTTATGCTACTATTCCTTTCTTTGGTCAGGACAGAAGACTGTACAGAGAGTTTTTTCTTAAATATATGGTCAGTAATAAATCACATCCTAGCAATCATCCTATCTATTCACTAGAGACTGAATTAGGATATTCCATCTTCTCCAATGACCTGTGCCCCAAAGAAGAAGAAACGTAAGTCATTTTAGCTAACAAGGATGAACTTAAGGGGAAAATGGAGGAACTTTCAAAGCAACAAGATGATGCAGATGACCAGTTATGGAAGATGAATTTCGATGGAGCTGCCTCTAGAGAAGGAGCTGGAGCTAGTGTATGGATCAACCACCCCAAAGGAGACACAAAATTTTGTTCCTACAAACTTGTTTTTGAATGCACTAATAACATGGTCGAATATGAAGCGTTGATATTGGGATTTAAAGTTTTAGAAGAGCTAGGTGCCAAAAGAATTGTTGTGCATGGAAATTCTAAGCTAATTATAAATGAAATCAAAGTCATCTACCAAGAAAAATAACCCATATTGAGGGCTTATAGGAATCTGGTACTAGAACTCCTTGAGAAATTTGAAGAATGAAATCTCTCGGCAATTCCAAGAGAAAAGAATCAGATTGTTGATGCTCTGGGGACTTCAATAATAGTTTTTAGAGTCCCAATTTTCCCTGAGAAAAGATACAAGTTTGAGGTGAAGTACAGGACAACCGTGTCGAACAATATGAAGCACTAGCAGGTCTTCGAAAATGACAAGCAAATAGAAAGCTTCCTCAAAATGGAGAACAAATTCAAGAATTTGAACATTGATGATGAATATTGTGATGATGAGGTGGATGCAACCTCTTTCAAAAAAGAAGGGTATTTTGACAATCAGATTGTTGGATGAGATATTGCTCAACTAAAGAGTAATCTCATCCCCAAAGCCCTGGTACCATTAGAGAAATTTTTGATAGCAATGATGTAGTTGTTAGAATATAATGGATGTGATCATTTTACCATTAACAATATCTCTAGTGTCACCCAACCATAGGCTGAAGCCACCCTCTAAGCACCTTAACCTTGAAAAAGAATCACTCCAGAAGCAAACCCTATGCTAGATAGCCAAACAAAGGGTAGTGCACCTTTCCCCAAGGATAGTGCACCAACAAGAGCTGATTAGATAGTCCAAACCCTGACCAAGAGATAGTCCAAGCCAAATGTGATCTGCTAGCTACAACAGCTGCAATGACATCTCTCCTCAAAGCTGCTCACAAGACTAGGCACTGTAGTGCACACAAGTTGTTTCTTTGCAATTCTGAGACTACCTGCCAAAATGAGAACTGGCCTCTTGTATTTATACTAATTCTAGCTAACTGCCTGGGCCGAATTCTCATTCTGGGTATCTATTTGTTCAGTATATATTATTATTTATGTCCGACTTCTTCTCTTGGAGGCTAATAACCTAATATAAATCATCTTCTTGAGCCGAAAAGTATTCTAGGGTTATTAGCCAACTCATTAGGGTTTCTTCTTGCTTCCCGTAGTATTCTATCCTCTTCAGGTTTACACGTGGAGGTAAATACCTCTCATAACTACTATAATATCAACACTCCCTCCTAGATAGGGAGGTATTATAGGTAATGTTCTTGAGCACAAAAACATACCATTCACCCGGTAGCATCAACATAGTTGTACAGACTAGATCATGACTAGATCATGACCACCATCATCATCATCATCAGTGTCATCAGCTGCATCATCTCTCGAAATCATACTCTATCTGAGTAATCAGACATAATGCTCACTCCACAGAGTGATACAAGAGCCATTCTTCCTACTGGGAAATCTCTGAACCATACTCTATCTGAACCATTTTCCGTGTGGGAAATCTCTGTCCTTTAATTATCCATCTAACTGATAATCATTCCCAATACTGTTGATAGTCTTCAAGGCAATCAAAACAAAATAGAACATAGTTGTGTCTATCCATAGTAGTACATAACTACAATACAGTGGTACACTACCACACCAAGTAACACACAATTACTTGATCAACAACATATAGTCACGAACAGTAGAACACATCCACCACAGTCGTATACATCTATTGTCATACAGTCTTCATAACAATCATCTGATATCAAACTTCATAGAAACAATGTTATGATATAAACTGAATCATATGGGACAATCTTTCACTCACATCTGTGAGATTTGAAAGAATATATGCCCTCAGAGTAGAACAATGAGATATCTAAACTATTATTCTCAAGCAAGGAAGAATAATTGTCCTGTTTTCTGAACCTGGACCATTCCCCACCTTGGGCCATTCTTCCTACACTAATCAAAGTGCACCCTGGAGAGAATGTATAAACCCTAAGGAATGCATGTCCCTGATTGCTGAGCTTGGACCATTCCCCGCCCTGGGCCATTCCTCCTACACTAATAAAAGTGCAACTTGGAGAGAATGTATAAACCATAAGGAATGACTCTCCGAACCATTTCCCCTATTAACCACAAGAGGAAAATATTGTCCTGTATCAACCTCCAAAATGGGCCATTCCTCATATTAACCACAATGAGAAATCATTGTCCGACGAGGCAGACCAGTCTTCTTGAGTAACCCTCAAGAAGAAAGACTTCCCTAGACCACTCCCCATGTTAACCACAATGGGAAGTTGTTATCTATGATACATCATAAATCTGGACCATTTCCCATGTTAACCACAATGGGAAATCATTGTCCATCAGAAATCTCAATCCACTTTCCGAAATGGAAAGGAAATTACTCATCTTGGACCATTTTTCGAACTGAAAAATGACTGTTCATAAATCAATACATATCAGTGCTCCCTCCCAACCTAGGAGTCATCTCTTTCTTTTTCGATAAGGAAGTCATGTCCACAAGCTCTAGCTTGAGTACGCAAAATCTTTTATCTTGGACATAAGATTTACCAAGATGTTTGTTTATCTTCTCATCTATGGAGATATGTATTGGAGAACCTCTTTCTCCTTTCTAAACTTTATCATGGATACTGTAATGCTTGATTTTAAATGTACTTCGTTATGTAGCACTGGTCTTCTTTGAAGGATTCATGTAGCTCTAATCAATAAAATATATATCATTGTTAGAAAACTGGAACATATCCATGTGGCACTTCTTTTGTCATCATGAGATCTGATCTTCTGAGTAATCATCTTGATGCAATATCTTTGTTATAGCAAATCTTCACCATGCTTCTATTGTGCACTGGAGGTTCTCCACCAAGTTATCTTCTTCCATCTGTATACAAGGGTCTCTTTCTGGTATGCATTAAAGTCTTGATATTTCTCTTCATATGCTCTTTTCTCAATTGATCTGCAGAACATTCTTTTCATTTATCTGATGTAGAACTCCAACTCATGGATATTGACTCATGTAAAGATATGTCTAGTTTACCGGAACGAGTAATCATCATAGTCTTCTCCCTCCATCTGGGAGAACCTTTAGTTATGGATCTTGCAATGATTTCATTCATAATTATTCCATACACTATTCTTCATCACAATTTTCAGTTCCTCTGCTTGATTTCTTTTAGTGAGTTCATGTCAGGCTCGTAATCTTGTGATATAATGACTGGTTATTCTGGCTTCTCTTGTTTCTTGGAATCTACATCTTCTTCCTCATGTTTTTCCTTTAGTTCTTGGGTCCATGGAGTTTCTTATAGATTCCATTCCCTAAAGATTTCACTTATTTCTTTTATCATAGGATCACATATCTGGATGGACAACCAGGGATACTTTAAGTCTTTTCTTCGAAGAGGTCTTCTTCTGCGGTTGAACTCAACATGTACTGTCTTTCATGGCTGATACCATACTTCATCATTTTTAACGGATCATAGGATTATCTTCCTCCTAATACTTTCTTCATGTATGAGTGCATATAATCGTCTCCCTCCGTCTAACAGATTCCATGCTTCTGTCTACATCCTTATTGTCTTCTGCAATATATAATTGTCTCTCTCTGTCTAACAAAGTCCACGCTTTCGTCTTGTTGTCTTCTACAAAATGTTATAAGTATTTCTCTGACTTCTCTGTGTCTTTGCTTCTTCTAAGTCTCTTCATGATTGATTCAGCGTATTTCATCCTTTCATGTGTATTATCTAATGATATTAATCCTTATCTTGTTGTTCTTCCATAGGTATAGTTCTTCTTGGAATACATTATCTTCCAAGAGATAGATATACACGATATGCACAGAGACGATGCAAAAAAGATATGTACAATAAATAAGAAGAGTATTGTTACCTTCAGAAGAAGTATCTTTCATCCTACTTAGTCTTCTTTGTAGGTTCCTTTTCTTCGGCAACTGATGCTTCGGGTTTCTCCTTCCTTTTCTTTAGCTTGAGACAATGATTCTTGTAGTGACCATACTTTCAACAGTTGAAGCATTGTATTTTTGAAATGTCTTTCTCTT
>ML778403.1:729198-760946 GCA_009831015.1 Picea engelmannii
ATACAAGTCAACTTGGAACCATTTCTATAGCTTAGTTTTTGGGATGTTTTAGACCTTGAAATTTTCCAAAGATGAAGGAGAGATCTTGGTGTATATCTGGTAAACATTATAGGTGCAGGTTCACTATAATTTGGGAGATATGCCATGTGGAAGTTAGGGTTACAAAATGATCTCAAAATCAATTTCAAAAAGGTCATCTTGACACTTTCACTATAAATTGTTTTCTTAGAAAATCCACCAAGGGAATAATACACATGTTTAAGTAAAGGAGGCTGATGTGGCATCTACTCCTACCATGGTGATTGATATGGTAGGTCAACTTGTGGGAGACATAACTTCCATATATGAACTTTGATTAGGGTGATTCTTGCATCATTGGAAAGGTATTACTGTGTAGAATATAAAATCTTCCTTAATAGTAAGGTTTGGACCAAAAAAAGTGTTTTTTGATGCCTCAAAATGGCTCCAAAATATTTCAAATGGTTTTTTGGACCAAAATTTCCAAATTTGGACCAGCATGCAAAATGGCCATCTAAGTCGATTCCTTCTTTTTTTCCACCTATAAAGTACTAAGATAGATGAAAATAATATAATGATCCAATCTAGATCATACCTCCCCATTTAGGGAGTCCTTTTGTATTGAAAATATTTATTGAATAAGGTGATGAAATTTTTTCTCTACCTTCCCCATGGAGTACCACTTTTCTTTGCTTGGAAGTTGTGCTTTCAACCCAATCTACCAAACATTATTTCCCTCCCGTCTTATAGTTTTGGACCCCTTCCGAAAAATGTTGTCTTCTGTCCACTATGCTTGAGCATCTAGTGCTAAGTCCTCTATGGAAGGTAGGGACTACTCATCCTCATGATCAAACATGGAAGGCTCATAGAATTTTATATTCTCTATAGTCATTGCTGAGTAAATGTGCATGTATTGAGGTAGAATGAGTCTGTGGGAATTATCTCCAACCTTTTCCACTACCTCAAAAGGACCATACCATTGAACCTTGATATTTTTACCAAGACCATGTAATATTTCCTTATTTAGTGGTAACCATACTTT
Organism: Picea engelmannii; assembly: GCA_009831015.1. NCBI lineage: Eukaryota > Viridiplantae > Streptophyta > Pinopsida > Pinales > Pinaceae > Picea > Picea engelmannii. Next base: position 730,259 of record ML778403.1, read on the forward strand.
GTCTCCCACTCTAAATTCTCTCTTTGTTTTGTGTTTTTCATGTCTAGCCTTGTACTTTTCCTATGACTAGCCTAGAAAGAAATAATATGTAGCATGATTTATTATCTCACATATATAGCTCACATATTATTTCATGCTTGATAAGTTGTAATCGTTCACCTGTAGGAACATAGAGATTCATGATATTCTAGAGTAAATCATTCTAGAAATGATTATCAGCCTTGTCATCACCTTGTATATGAATTTGTCTCTGTAGTTGCTTAAACACCTCCTTGAAGTCCTCATCTTCTATGTATGGTTCTATGTATGCATCATGGGTAAAATGATCCATGTGAGTAAGAGTTCCCAAAGATATAATATTGGATATGGGTGGCCTTGAAATAATGCTTTCCAGCTTGTTTGTGCTACCCTTCTTATACTTTATTACTAGATGAAATTGTTGTAAGAACCCCATCCATTTGTAGTGCCTAGCTTGTTGTAACTTAACCTAGGCCTCCTTTGTAAGAACCCCATCCATCTATGTGGATGATGGTATCCTTTCCCATCAGATAGTTCTTTCACTTTTTAACAACTTGTCTCAAGGCATAAATATCCTTGAAATAGGTAGGGTAATTGAGAACTACCCCATGAAATACTTCAGAATGATAACATAGAAGCCTTCCTCCTTGCATGAAAACTGCTCCCATGGCATACCCAATTGCATATGTCTCCACTTCTAAGGTTTTCTAGAAGTTTGGTAGCATTAGCAGCGGTGCTTGAGTGATATTTCTTTTCATCTCATCAAAATCCTTCTGAGGATTATTCCCCCACTAGAAACTCTTACCACTCGTTATTATGGTATGGACTGGTGCAACTACTGCTGAAAATGAACCTATGAAATTTTGCATTTACTGTGATACCCCAACGAAGGTCCTAAATTCTATACAATTTGTGGGAATTGGCCATTTTATGATTCCATCCATATGTGTGTTATTTATATTGGGATCTCCTCCACCGTTCACATAGGCCAAATACACTAAATACTATTGAGAAAAATCACATTTCTTGAGGTTAGCCAATAGTAGGTGCCTCTTTAGAGTCTCTAACACCTGCATGAGATGTGATATGTGCTCCTCCTAGGTAGCGCTCTAAATCAATATATCATCCAAATAGACAATAACAAACAAATCTAGATAAGGGCATAAAATATCATGCATTAGTGTCATAAATGTAGCTGGTGTGTTTCATAAACTGAATGGCATAACCAACTACTCATACAAAACCTTCCTTGACTTGAAGAAGTCTTCCAGGTATATTATTATTTGACTTGTAAATGGAGATTTCCTTATTTCAATTCCATCTTAGTGAAGTATTTGGCATGTTGTAGTTGGTCCAATAGATCACTAATCCTAGGAAGACAGTGCCCATTCTTCAGTGCAATATTTTTCAATGCTCTTTAATCGATACACATTGTCCAAGTCCCATACTTCTTGGATATTATGATGGGTGAACCACAAGGTGAGGTACTTTGTCAAATTGCACCCTGCTCCAACAATTGTTGCAATCGCATCTTTACTTCGTTTACTTCTAGAATGGACTATTTATACAACCTAATATTTAACAAGGGGGAGTCTAGCAATAATTGGATTTTATGCTCCAATTATGGATCGCCATGCTATGGTTGATTTTGGCAGATCTTGTGTTAAGGTTGAGACTTATTCTAATTCTTGTAGCAATTGTTTCTTTTAGTTAATATCAGAGTGAAATCGTCCTTTTTTCTGACTATGTTGATAAGAAATTAGTTCCTAAATTAGCGGTAAAGAACATATGAGGAGGATCTTTCACTTTGACTGGTAATATGGCCATTCTATGTTTGCCGAAGAATATTCAAACACAATAATGATATGGATGATGGAGCCCATCTGTGGATTTATGCACCATAGGTGTAATGCATGTCTCAATGCACCCCAACAGGAATTGATTATAATATTAAATAAGTGGAGCAGCCCCTAGTGGGTTGCCATGTATCTACATTCGAGGCGGTCGGTTGGTGTTCACATCGAGGGAGGGGGATTAAGTGTAGTAACTTATGGTAGGATCCATTGGCTAATAATTGTTTCGATATTTGTATTGGAGTCATTTGTATGCTCAATTAGGTTAGGGAAAATACATGTAGGGAATACATCATCATGGAGTAATCAAGGTCTCATTTGTTTACCAACATAAAATTAAGGATTGATGATAGGGGTGATTTATAGGGAACTGGAAATGACCATTCATATAGTGGCCATGCACATTGCACCTTTACTTGGTGGTCCAATTCCTTTCATAGTGATAGGTGTATTGATGGATATTAACATCGAATCAAAATATTTCGTGCATAGATGCTTCGGGAGCTTCCCATTTGTGGTATGATTCTCGATGTGCATCCCACCAGCCCATGGGGATCTCTATCAATATTGACTCAAGTGAACAAGGGCATTGAGAATCAGGAATGTGTTGCATCCATGCAATCAATGTGTCTACCAGATCCAACCCATCATATATATAGGAGCCAAATTCTTCCTGACACTTTTCTGTTGAGACATGTGCACACCTCCTTGTTGAAACCTCACAAAGCTTAGTCTTCCATATCTAAATGGATCATCAAAAATCATGTCATAAGATTTGATAATCCTCCATCTTAGTTCTCCATCTACAGTGGGGTTGATGTACTAATAATTGCGCCCCGTAGCCTTGAAAATATTTTCAACTCTTGAGCCCCGTAAATCCTTATATGTAGGCTCATTGTAGTGGTTTCCCTCATATGGATCCAGTGGTGTGACCATGTGTAGGGCATATTTTTCAAAGGACATATGCCTCTTCTTCAATTTTAACATCATATTATTGTCAAAGGCTCAATCAATTCCTAGTAATGTAGGATATGGATCAGACTCGTCCATGTATCACAATGAATTCAAAATCGGCCTTTGTTTTCACTCCTTCTATGTTGACTTTGAATTTCTCTAGTTGGCCTATGGGATAGATATTTTATTGGTTGGCCAATAAGAACTGAATAGGAAATTAGAAAAACTTTGGATTACCCATCACTTCCCAAGACTGCTTGGGAAAAATGTTCACGTGAGATCCCACATCCAACATGACTCCATCCATGTCGTACCCACCAAGATTTGTTATCATATTAAACACTTATATAGTGTGCTTTTGCTTGATGACCTGGAAGACATCCCTTTTCAGTAGAAAAGCTGATATGGTTAGCTCTTATCCTTATTCTTTCATGCAAGTAGTTAACATATTTGTGAAAACAATAGTGAAAGAAGGTATTGAATTTCTCCTCAGATTCTGCCATGTGACCTAAGTCACATAAGGATTCTATGCACATTGTGCATTGAAACTATTCTGGATTTTTTTCTTCATAAGATTTTTCTCATCGCATCGCAACATAGTCTGTATTCTTGGGTTGTACGTTGAATTTCCTCACATATGCGAGCCTCATCCAAATATCTTTGTGTCACGCATTGTAGTTCTTCCCAACCGTGAGATTCTCCCAGTGATATCTTTGTGTCACGCATCACTCACTACACTTCTCCAAGGATATATGCCTCCTCTCGAGACCTATGCATCACCCTTTTCACTTCCTCTTAGATCCATTCATCTTCAAGAGATATCTGAGTCATGTGTTGTAAATCCCCACACGCTCTATATTCTTCAAGGACCCTCTATGCCTCGTGAACATACTGTTTATGTTTGGAAACATCAAACTTAGGAGGGGCTTGGGGTGCCTTCTTGATCTTTTTGTCTAGTTCTTGACCTGAACCTTCACCATGCTTGAATTTTTTACTATCTATGAATGTAGTCTCGAGTTGCATGATCTTGGATGCATCATCTATAAATATATTTATAGACCAGATTGATTCACATGTGAATCAATGTTTTTGTACATCAACCCTTCCCTCTCCATAGAACACATGTAATCTTAGTGTACTATCTTGATTTTCCATCTTCGAACTAGAACCAGTTCCTCCTTTCTAGCTGCTATGGTCTAGATATTTCCACACTACTATCATCTCGGGTAAAGTATTGTTGACTTAACCTTCTTCTCGACTTGTTTCACCACTTCTTTATTCTTCTTCTATTTCCTCGATTCCCATCTCTTCACTAACTATAGTGTTTTCTTCTTCGTTAAAAATGCATCAGTGGGGTGTTACAAAGGGGGGGTAATAAAATCTTCTTCTTAACATTCTCGTGAGGTGAACCAGAGAGATATCTATTTGCAACTACACAAGACCATCCAATACTATCAACTCATCCTGCCCACCATTAGGGTATCCTCCATATTCCTTCTCTTATGGTGCACTACCAATATACACCATCTCTTCCTATCCTGACTATGCACCACCAAAATGTGCTCCTGTCTCCAACATGAACCATGCATTGTCATTGCACTTGCCATATCTTTTTCAAATTTATGCACTGTCACCTTACGCATAATCACTCTCTATTTGACACATGACTTCTCCACCGACCACCCTCTCTCCTTATTATCACACTACCACTTCGTCGAGAGCCAAATTATCTTTTGATTAGAACCTCATGGTACTTCTTGACAACTTCATTTCTTGTCAGTGTGTAACCCTGCCTCACTTCCTCCTTCGAGTCTATGGGCGCACCACCAATTTGTTCCCACGCACCACAAATGTGTGCTCTTTCCTCTCTTAAGGTTTCAACCTACCATAATAACCAAAGGGTATGGGCTTCATCACCTAGACCCTCAATACCACTATTGTCACTACTTGTATCTTCGACGCCAAGCCTCTTCGTAGTGTTTTACTCACTTTTTCTCTAGTATGGCAGGACATCCTCCCCCACACCACTTTCTGGTGTGATTTTCCTCTTCATTATGGACCTAAAATCTCACTACACACCCTTTTCTAACTTTTCTCTACTCCTCTACTCAAATTTATCTCTCATCTAAACTCTTCTTTCATATATCTAGACTCTTTTTATCCTCTTCTCTTCTTGGTCCATTCTATTCCTCAAATCATCTCAACAACTTCTTAGATCCTCTTCAATGGATCCATCTTCCAACTCTTTTTCCCCACCTCTACAAAAACAACCCCCAAGTGTTAGGGGGTTTACTCGACCATTCTATCAGGCTCCATGTGCATCATTCTTCTCTCCACACACAACATTTTGATCCAAAGTGGAATTTATTCTAGCATCCACTTCCTTGGACCTTATTCACGTTGATGTTTGGAGAACATCGGGAAGACATTCTCTTAGATTAATAATTAATAATATAATTATTGATTATTAAATAATATAATAATAAGTAAATGATAATAATAAATAGTTATTGATTATCCAAGGGACACATCATTTCATGGATGGTGACCATATTTTATTTAGATATGGAGCACTCGTCATTGTAATAACATATCGAATATACAATATTATCTCATATAGAAAAATCAGCATGGTGTCAAAGCAGGTCTGGGCTTGACTCCCTCACAGGAGGGCTTAAGAAAATGAGAGATAGTTTGTGTTTTCTGGGGAGTTTTAAGAACGTGATATGTATTTTTATGACCTCGTTGGAATGGATGGTGCAAACAACTTGGAATTCAAGGTACAAGGGTTTTCGCAAGCATGAAATTTGGAACACAACACCTTTAAATAAAACCTAAAAAACTAATGCATTGTAGAACCAAAGTAGTTAACATATGCAAGAAAGTGAAAACAATAGTGAAAGAAGGTATTGAATTTCTCCTCAGATTCTGCCATGTGACCTAAGTCACATAAGGATTCTATGCACGTTGTGCGTTGAAACTATTCTGGATTTTGTTCTTCATAAGATTTTTCTCATCGCATCGCAACATAGTCTGTATTCTTGGGTTGTACGTTGAATTTCCTCACATATGCGAGCCTCATCCAAATATCTTTGTGTCACGCATTGTAGTTCTTCACAACCGTGAGATTCTCCCAATGACCTTTGCATCACTCACTACACTTCTCCAAGGATATATGCCTCCTCTCGAGACCTATGCATCACCCTTTTCACTTCCTCTTAGATCCATTCATCTTCAAGAGATATCTGAAAAAACTAATGTGTTGTAGTAAAAGTAGTAAGAAACATGGGATTCACACCCCAAGTATGTGGAATAATGGGCACCACATATTGATCAATAAGAAACAATGGAAATGCACAGAGGGTTAAGGTCACTGAACTTCTCTCCATTAACTTTGCCCAAATTTTGGGGGTGATCTCTCTATGTTGGAACCACAAAAATAAGTCATGTGAGAATATTTCTATTCAATGCGGAAATATTCAATACAACGTCATGATTGAATTTGAAAATTAATTTATATAATGGTTGAAATTATGGAGGTGATCGCTCTATGTCTACACAATAGGAATAAGCCATGCAACAACAAGATTTCTATTCAATGTTGAAATCTTCAATAGAACATGGTGATTGACTTTGGTAATTATTTTGTAGCCATAGGATGAAAACATCAATACAACATAGTATTAAATTTATAAAGTGATGATTGACTTTCTAAATCATTTTCTAGCGAGAGGTGTGAAATTCATGACAAACACACCCAAAAAAAGAAAAATATTATATATTTTATAGCACAATTTTTACTATACCGTTGAAGTACAATATAATTTTGTAATTGTATTGAAATGCATCTACAAATGCAAAGAGGCAAATCTATTCGAGTTATGAATATATTTTTTTTGGTCTTTGAATATCTGATCTGGCAGATTGGGCATTTGCAGTTGTCAAAGGAAATTTTTTCCATGAGTTTGATGGACATTGTTTGTACGTGTAAGTAATTATTGAAAGCACATTTATAATGTTGGGATATATTGTTTCTTTTTCACACCATTAATGGTAATGGAAGGAAGACTCTTTGTGTTGGTTATTTTTACAGAAGAACCATTTGAAGAAATACATTGTGAATCTCAACATTGTGTTTTTGAAGAATGAACGATGCGATGGTGAATGAGGTTGATTCACATGTGATTAATGCACAAATATAGACAATGAGAAATGTGGAAATTCATTGTGACTATTGTAAGTGGAATATTGGTTAAAACATACAAGACAATAAATGGATATCATATAGAGAGGGAGGAAGTACTACATCCAGAGGGAGAAAAGATTGAGTTACCTACAGAGAAGGAGGAAGAGATACCTTCAGTGTCACAGGAAGAAGATATAGAGGTGGAGTCACCTCCAGCTCCATAATGAGTAGTTTTTGAACCACTCTTAGTTCCAGGATTGACATTCCCCTATGGAATGAATGGTGAGCTTATTAAGAGAAAGAGGTCTGGGACTGGCATTCTTCTATGGAACATGTAGTAACCTGATTAGAAGAATGGTCCGTGTAGCCCATGGCATGACATTCTCCCTGGAGGGTAATGTGTGGACTAGTACGGGGGAATGTGGACTTCATATTGACATTTATCATATGGTTGGATGAAGGAACCAAGACATTGGTTTCACGAGGAAACCTTGATATGTCTTGTGAGACATTGGTTCCATGAGGGAACCTTTATATGTCTTAGATATGTGTTTCACGAGGGAACCACAATATGTCTAGTATGGATATAATTCATGAGTGAAATATGAGGTTGGACACTTCAGGATATTTGGGTGTCTAATATGCATTCATGTATGCAAGGATAAAAGAACTAAGATATACCCTTTAGTCGGAGATGTGCAAAAGAAAACATTTAACATAGAAGTGGTTGATGATGATAAGGTATAAGGCGTGAAATCTTATCTGGACGAAAAGGATAAGATGATCCAAATATTAAAGAAAAGGCTAAAGATGTCACCTACAGACCATCCACAAAAAACAGAACTGACTGCTTTGGAACAAGATAAAGAGACATTCATACAAGAAGCACTCAATTACAAAGATAAAATGTTGTCGTTGGAAGAAGAGAAATAAAATTGGTCACAAGCACAGGAAACGACATCATATGTGGTTGTCATTATACCTACTAATACAGAGGTTGGATCTAGCACTGAAAGGTTGGTCCAAGCTATGTCTCAGGTAAGCATCAAAACGAGGGAGATCAAAGGTCTCAATGAAGTTATAAAAAAGTTGAAACAAGAGATGAAAGTGAAGGATGAGAAGATGGCCCAACTTCACAGAGATAATCAAGATTTGCAAGAGAGAGTGAGCAAAATGAAAACCAGGCTAAAGGGAAAAAAATTATTGCAAGGAGACAAACATATCATATGGGATGTTATTTCTACAGAAGCTGCTAAATTCAAGGTTTACCTAAATTTTATAAATGACAAAGACAATGTGGTTGATATAGCTCAGAGTAGGTGTGTTGTTGTTAATGAAGTGTTAGCCAAGAAGCCCTCAGAATGGGCCTGAAATGCTATCGAATTGATAAATTTTGTGCCAACTACTGATCTTCAAACTATCGGGGTAAAAGATAGGGCTGCATTGATCATTTCGTCTCAGATCGGTCCAAAACAAAGCTATGCAAATGGAGCACAACATACATGAATTTAAAGATGCATTTGAACAATTGTTTATCAAAGGCCTCCCATCATTCTGGAATGGAAAAGGTTCATTATAAAATTAGGAAGATTACAATACTCTCCTCATGCAATGCAGAATGGACCATTCTAAATTTGAAGCTATAGAAGAAAGCCTGAAAGGCCCAAGTCTGGTAGAATATCTGGCTACAAACTTTGAAATTTTGAATAAGTTAAAAATAGTGAAAGTCGGCATGTCGACTATGTCCTATGCTGCATGCATTGACTTGTAGATTTTGATTAAAGCAATGATGGATTGTGGAATCCCCTCTGATTCGCAATGGAAGGAAATCATGCGGCTGGATAAGACAACGTGAAATATCATTGGAGCCAGTGAGTGATCCCCAAAGGTCATCAGATTTGTAGATTTGATAGAAGACCAGAGCGACATAGATGGCATGAAAGAAACTGAACAGAGAGAGAAATTTCCCATAATTTGGAAGCATTTTAATTTGTCAATCATTGTAAATCGTTTCGCATACCGAAATCGTCAGTCGAAACTATTTTGGAAGATGAAACACTTCAATTTCAGTTATTTTGATCATTTTGTATAAGTACTAGGTTACATGGATGAATTAATGTTGGAATAAGTGCAAGAGCCCCTTTTGGTTGTATCAAACTCTATTTGTAAATTTTTTGAATCTAAATTGAATATAAATGCAAGAGATTTTGGAAGTCTCTATGAAAAGATTCTAACGGGTGGTGATATGAGCTTTGTTTCCTTTCATCATATGTATTTCCTGTGACATGTTACTTCATTTACATTTTATTTTGTTTAAATTGGATATTTAAAGGCCCATAATTCATCTTGTGATGCTCTTGGCTTAAGAAATTTAAACTATGTGATTGTCTTCTTAACTTATTCAGAATTCATTTCAGTAATGCTCTGATGCAATTATTTGTTTTCTTTATCTTCCTACACTCTATTTAAATTTAAGAATAACTCAAATTCATTGCCTCATTTATCCTTTGTCCTATGGAGAGTTCTATCAGTCGATGCATTGTTTTCATTCACTTTCAGAATTTTGACTCCATAGCCCTGATTGTTCCTCCCCTTCCTTGCCAACAACTTTATTTAAAAAACCCAAAAACAAACCAAATCTAGCTATTGATTGCCATAGATATATCAAGTGACACGATAGAGCCCTCTCTGATTTGAGAAGGCTACTTCCTTAGATCTAAAGTAGGTTAAAATAGTTGCCTCTGTCATTTGTCTATTCATCCGGACAAAATTTACAGAGTGCTAACATTCTGGCGTCGTTGTCGGGGACGTAATTGAAAAAATATTCCCTGGGAAAATGACTTAAAGCTTTAGTTTGATTCCTGAGGGTGATAGTGGATTAAATACCTTATTGGCCAAGATTAGTTTTACCATGGCGAATTCGTTGTTCAGTGACCAATTGCACCACACCTTGTGAGATAGAAATCCTGGCTGCTAAGAAAGTTCACACCAGGAGAAATCCAGACCCAAAAGTTGCAATCCCTGTGTCTTACCCTGAGAAGCTTGTACACAGAAGAAAATAAAGGCATGTGACCCTAGTGTTGCACCTAGACCGATATCCATCCTTTCCTAGGGATGGATGGACTAGCATCAGAGACCTTGTATTCGACGTGAAATTTGAACAATCCTTATTCAAAACTAAGTCTGAATCTTGTCTAAACGAGACCATATTTGACGAAAAGAGGTTTCAAGATCTAGTTTTAGCCGCATCTGTCAAGCCTGTAGTGACCCCTGCTCAGAACCAATGTCCACTCCAACCCCTCATAGCATCTATGGAAACAATATTTTCTCCCCTCATACTACCTACTCAACTACATAACCTACCTCAAGACTATAATCTAAGGATTAAACTATATGATGTCGAAGGTAATGTATTAGCCCAAAAACATCTAGACTATTTTAATGATTTCATAGGCTTGGAAGAAGTGGACTATGAAGATGTGAATATGAGTATTTTTACACAAAGCCTTGTGGGAGAAGTGAGGAAGTGGTTCAGAGCCCTTCTAGCAGGCAGTATCGTAGATTTTGAAGCCTTTGAGACAAGCTTTCTTTCAAAATAGGGGGGTAAGAAAAATCCCATTCAGTTGTTGACCTAGTATAACAATATGAAGAATCACTTGATGAGACGGTACAAGAGTTTTTGGCCAGATTCATGAAGTTGTATAATTCTATTCCTGATGAAGTAAACCCCCCCGCCCAAGGTAGCTCATCTCAAATATGTCGATTCTTTTGAAAGTGACTTCGCTTTATTATTAAGAGAATGAAGATCTACTAAATTGGACGGGATGATGACCGATGCTATAGAGGTAGAAGTGAACCTAATGGATTTCAAGAAGATGAAAACTAATGCTCACAGAGACACAAATAGAACACAAGACAAAGCACAACCTTTGACATCTCAAACATCAGAGGAAAGATTCGAAGCGATGATGAGAAACATGGAGGAGATGATGGAAAGGATGGTCCTAGGAAATAGGCCTAACCCCAAAGAATAGGCTGATGGTCCACCTAGAAATCTAAGAAGACCCGCTATTCCACAGATTAGGCCAAGAAATCAGGGAAATGAGGCCAATCAAGCAGATCGATTGAATCTGGGAAACCAAGCAAATCAGGGAAACCAGACAAATCAGGGAAACCAAGGGAATCAAGGGGAAGAACAAAGGAGGCCTTCCTTCCAAAATAACTATGTAAATGAGGGTCATGATGGATATTTTGAGGATAAAATGAATTGTTGTGATGATAAAGGGATAGTGGTAGTTTTGACCAAAGAAGAACATGACCAGTTCATGGATGCAAGTGAGATCTTTCTATAAGATGAAGAAGAAAGGGTATCAGTAGAAAAAAAAGATTATGAGACCGGATTGTAAAACACCATCATGCAATTCCAAAGGCAATATAACCTCAAAAACCAAAAAGCACCCCCAAACCCTCCAAAGGGGAATCCCTCCAAAGAAGCTCAGAACAATGCACCTTCTTCTAGTCAGACCAAAAAATATTTTGTTGCAAAAGATTCAACTGCAAAGAACTCCACTGTGAACTATTCTGTTGCGAAGGATACTATGGAAAAAGGGAAGAAGAAATAAGAATCTCAGAAGAAAATATTGACAAGAAGATAAATGGTCCAAGACAAACGTGATCTGCTAGCTACAGCGGCTGCAATGGCAGCTCTCCTCAAAGCTGCTCACAAGACTGGGCACTGTAGTGCACACAAGTTGTTGCTCTGCAATTCTGAGACTTCCTGCCAGAATGAGAACTAGCCTCTTGTATTTATACTAATTCTAGCTAACTGCCTGGCCTGACTTCTCATTCTGGGTATCTATTTATTCAGTATATATTATTATTTATGTCCGACTTCTTCTCTTGGAGGATAATAACCTAATATAAATCATCTTCTTGAGCCGACAAGTCTTCTAGGGTTATTAGCCAACTCATTAGGGTTTCTTCTTGCTTCCCGTAGTATTCTATCCTCTTTAGGTTACACGTGGAGGTAAATACCTCCCGTAACTACTATAATATCAACACTCCCTCCTAGATAGGGAGGTACTACAGGTAATGGTCTTGAGCACAAAAACATACCATTCACCCGATAGCATAAACATAGTTGTACAGACTAGATCATGACCACCATCATCATCATCAGTTTCATCAGCTACATCATCTCTCAAAACCATACTCTATCTGAGTAATCAGACATAATTCTCACTCCACAGAGTGATACAAGAGCCATTCTTCCTACTGGGAAATCTCTGAACCATTTTCCGTCTGGGAAATCTCTATCCTTTAGTTATCCATCTAACTGATAATCATTCCCAATACTATTGATAGTCTTCAAGGCAATCGAAACAAAATAGAACATAACTGTGTCTATCCATAGTAGTACATAACTACAATACAGTGGTACACTACCACACCAAGTAACACACAATTACTTGATCAACAACATATAGTCACGAACAGTAGAACACATCCACCACAGTAATATACATCTATTGTCATACAGTCTTCATAACAATCATCTGATATCAAACTTCATATAAACAATGTTATGATATAAATTGAATCATATGGGCCAATCTTTCACTCACATTTGTGAGATTTGAAAGAATATATGCCCTCAGAGTAGAACACTGAGATATCTAAACTATTATTCTCAAGCAAGGAAGAATAGTTGTCCTGTCTTCTGAACCTAGACCATTCCCCACCCTAGGCCATTCTTCCTACACTAATCAAAGTGCACCCTGGAGAGAATGTATAAACCCTAAGGAATGCCCGCCCCTGATTGCTGATCTTGGACCATTCCCCACCCTGGTCCATTCCTCCTACACTAATAAAAGTGCAACTTGGAGAGAATGTATAAACCATAAGGAATGACTTTCTGGACCATTTCCCCTGTTAACCATAAGAGGAAAAGATTGTCCTGTATCAACCTCCAAAAAGGGCCATTCCTCATGTTAACCACAATGAGAAATCGTTTTCCGATGAGGCGGGCCAGTCTTCTTGAGTAACCCTCAATAAGAAAGATTTCCCTAGACCACTCCCCATGTTAACCACAATGGGAAGTCGTTATATGATACATCATCAATCTGGACCATTTCCCATGTTAACCACAATGGGAAATCATTGTCCGTCAGAAATCTCAATCCACTTTCCGAACTGGAAAGGAAACTACTCATCTTGGACCATTTTTCGAACTGAAAAATCACTGTCGATAAATCAATACATATCAGTTCTCCCTCCCAACCTAGGAGTCATATCTTTCTTTTTCGATAAGGAAGTTGTCTCCACAAGCTCCAGCTTGAGTACGCAAACTCTTTTATCTTGGACAGAAGCTTTACCAAGATGTTTGTTTATCTGCTCATCTATGGAGATATGTATTGGATAACCTCTTTCTCCTTTCTAAACTTCATCACAGATACTGTAATGCTTGATTTTAAATGTACTTTGTTATGTAGCACTCGTCTTCTTTGAAGGCTTCATGTAGCTCTAATCAATAAAATATATATCATTGTTGGAAAACTGGAACATATCCATGTGGCACTTCTTTTGTCATCATGAGATCTGATCTTCTGAGTAATCATCTTGATACAATATCTTTGTTATAGGAAATCTTCACCACGCTTCTATTGTGCACTGGAGGTTCTCCACCAAGTTATCTTCTTCCATCTGTATACAAGGGTCTCTTTCTGGTATGCCTTAAAGTCTTGAGATTTCTCTTCATATGCTCTTTGCTCAATTGATCTGGAGAACATTCTTTTCATTTATCTGATGTAGAACTCCAACTCATGGATATTGACTCATGTAAAGATATGTCTAGTTTACCGGAAAAAGTAATCATCATAGTCTTCTCCCTCCATATGGGAGAACCTTTAGTTCTAGATCTTGCAATGCTTTCATTCATAAGTCTTCCATACACTATTCTTCATCACAATTTTCAGTTCCTCTGCTTGATTTCTTTTAGTGAGTTCATGCCAGGCTTGTAATCTTATGATATAATGACTGGTTGTTCTGGCTTCTCTTGTTTCTTGGAATCTACATCTTCTTCCTAATGTTTTTCCTTTAGGTATTGGGTCCATGGAGTTTCTTATAGATTTCATTCCCTAAAGATTTCACTTATTTCTTTTATCATAGGATCACATATTTGGATGGAGAACTAGGGATACTTTAAGGCTTTTCTTCGAAGAGGTCTTCTTCTGCGGTTGACCTCAACATGTACTGTCCTTCATGGCTACTACCATCATTTTTAATGGATCATAGGATTATCTTCCTCTTAATCCTTTCTTCATGTATGAGTGCATATAATCGGCTCCCTCCATCTAACAGATTCCATGCTTCTGTCTACATCCTTATTGTCTTCTACAATATATAATTGTCTCTCTCTGTCTAACAAATTCCACGTTTTCGTCTTGTTGTATTCTACAAAATGTTATAAGTATTTCTCTAACTTCTCTGTGTCTTTGCTTCTTCTAAGTCTCTTCATGATTGATTCAGCATATTTCATCCTTTCATGTGTATTATCTAATGATATTAATCCTTATCTTGTTGTTCTTCCATAGGTATAGTTCTTCTTGGAATAAATTATCTTCCAGGAGATAGATATACAAAATATGCATAGAGACGATGCAAACAAGATATGTACAAGAAATAAGGAGTATTGTTACCTTCAAAAGAAGTATCTTTCATCCTGCTTAGTCTTCTTTGTAGGTTCCTTTTCTTCGGCAACTGATGCTTCGGGTTTCTCCTTCCTTTTCTTTAGCTTGAGACAATGATTCTTGTAGTGACCATACTTTCAACAGTTGAAGCATTGTATTTTTGAAATGTCTTTCTCTTGATTTGGCTTCCTCCTTGAGCCAAACCTCCTTTTGTTCCTGAAATTCTTGAATCTTGTTGTGAAGCCCTAATCATCATACTTATTTTGGGGTTTCTCTTTTGAACTGATCCTTGATTCTTCTTGATCATAGCAAGTCCAAAGTTCTTCAAATGTAGGATACTCCTTTCTTGTTTTCATGCTTGTGGCAAATGCATCCGACGTCTTGGGAAGAGCATTGAGTACTATGTTTACCAATTCCTTCTCTAAAATGATCTCTTCAATAGCTTGTACTTGATCTCTTAAGTGGGAGATCCTCACAAAGTATGATGTTATTCTATCCTCAACATTCATCTTCATGTCACATAGCTCATTCTTCAGACTTGTAACTTGTCCAATGTTTTTGATCAGGAAGAGATTTGTTAGGGCATCGTACATCTTCTTTGATGAGTCAATATGGGAGATGTAGGGTATCAAGTGGTATTTTATAGATTACACTATGATACTCATGGCATTGATGTCACCATCTTTGAAATTCTCCATAATTGCAACATTCTATGGTTCCTTCTCTTTTCCTTCTTCAAACTCCAGTTCCATGATCATTCCTTTCATGATATCCAACACTTTATTCTTGGCAAGGATGAGGTCAATCCTTGTCTTCCACGCTCTGAAGTTAGAGGCTCCATCTAAATTGCTCTATGACTTCATAGAATAAGTCATGGTTTCTTTGACTTGGTCAAACCCTAGATTTGACCACAAACTCAAACTTGACGTCTTGGCTTGCTGAGAGTACTAGGAGATGCGCTAGGCTAGGGCGCACTGATCTATCCAGAGTTTAGGTAAATATCTTCACTTAAATGTGTCTGAATGAGAGGATTAGGGTTTCTGCAACTGTACCTACTAGTAACCCTAGCGACAGTGCTTTGGTGACTGCTCTTGCTAGAAACCCCAGGGATAGTTCTTCAACGAGCTTAATATCCTTCTGGCTATGTTTCCTTCCAGCAGTTATACTGAATGAATGAGCTGTGAACCCATAACCTGTTAGAATATAATGGATGTACTTATTTTACCATTGACAATATCTCTATTGTCACACAACCATAGGCCGAAGCCACCCTCTAATCAACTTAACCTTCATAGAGAATCACTCTGGAAGCAAACCCTGTGCTAGATAGCCAAACAAATGGTAGTGCACCTTTCTCCAAGGATATTGCACCAAAAAGATCTAATCAGATAGTCCAAACCCTAATCAAGAGATAGTCCAAGCCAAACATGATCTGCTAGCTACAACAACTGCAATGGAATCTCTCCTCAAATCTGCACACAAGACTAGGCACTGCAGTGCGCACAAGATGTTGCTCTGTAATTCTGAGACTGCCTGCCAAAATGAGAATTGGCCTCCTATATTTATACTAATTATGGCTAACTGCCTAGGCCGACTTCTCATTCTAGGTATCTATCTGTTTAGTATATATTATTATTTATGGTCGACTTCTTCTTTTGGAGGCTAATAACCTAATATAAATCATCTTCTTGATCCGACAAGTCTTCTAGGGTTATTAGCCAACTCATTAGGGTTTCTTCTTTCTTCCTGGAGTATTCTATCATCTTCAGGTTTACACGTGGAGGTAAATACCTCCCACAACTACCATAATATAAACAGTAGCCAGAAGTCTGAAGATCATAGTAAATGAAGGGGGCATGAAAGATTGCAATATTGGGACTCCAGAGGATCCAAAGATCGTGAAGCTGTCCAGGAAGCTCAACCCTGAAGTCAAAGAGAGGTATGTCAAATTAATGAAAGAATTCCCTGACGTTTTTGCTTAGAGCTATGATGATCTAAAATTCTATGATACCGGTATAATCCAGCATGTTATCCCAATTAAAGAAGATCACAATCCATTCAAACAAAAATTAAGAATAATAAACCCTCTGTTGTTACCATTGATAGAAAAGGAAGTACAGAAATTGTTTGAAGAAAAAATCATAGTGTCCCTGAGGTTTTCCAAATGGGTGGCGAATCTTGTACCAGTTCAGAAAAAGAGTGGAGAAATTAGATTGTGTGTAGACTTCAAGAATCTAAATAAGGTGTCTCTAAAGGACAACTATCCATTGCCTAAAATGGATTACATTCTACATAAGGTAGTAGGCTCTCAAAGGATGTCAATGCTAGATGGTTTCTCTGGATATAATCATATTATGGTACACCCTGATGACCAGGAAAAGATTGCATCCACTACACCATGGGGAACGTTTATGTTGCAAAAATGCCTTTTGGGATTAGGAATGTAGGGGGGACATTTCAAAGAGTCATGGATATATCTTTTTCTGAAGAGAAATATAAATTCATTGTTATCTACCTTGATGGAATTACTGTGTATTCTTCCTCGAATGAAGAACACCTCAAGCATCTCAGAACGGAGTTTGAAAAATGCAAGAAATTTGGCATATCACTGAATCCAAAAATGTCAATTTTTTCCATGGAAGAAAGGAATCTCTTAAGACACATTATTTCGAAGGAAGGTATAAAGGTGTACCCCAACATGGTTGAGGGTATATTGAAAATGGGCATACCCAGAAGCAAAAAGGAGGTACAATCTTTCCTGGGAAAAGTAAACTTTTTGAGAAGGTTTATCCCAAATTTAGCTGAAATCATAAAACACATCACCAACATGCTAAAAAAGGGGAATGAAATAAAATGGATTCCTGAAGAGAGAAAGTCCTTTGAAGACATCAAGGTGGCATTGACGAAGGCTCCTGTATTGGCTAGTCCAAATTTTGAGAAAGATTTCATATTGTTCTCATTCGCATTAGAACATACAATTGCAGGTGTATTACTCTAGAAAGACGGTCAAAGTTTAGAGAAACCCATAGCATATTATAGTAAAACATTGAGATATGCTCCTTTAAAATATTATATCATGGAGAAGAAAGTGTGTAATTTGGTCAAAGCATTGAAAGAATTCAGGGTTTATATCCTACATTCACATACCACAACTTATGTTCCCAACAGCTCAGTGAAGGACATATTAACACAGCCTGATCCTGAAGGGAAGAGGGGAAAATGGATTGCACTACTATTAGAATATGATCTTGAAATCAAGCCCATGAAGTTGATCAAAGGACAGGGACTTGCTAGACTGATGGCACAAACAAACTGCGAACTCTTGGGAATAAATTTCATTGTAGATTTGTCAGACCTTGTAGTAAAGGAAGAAAGGGTGACTCCAAAAATATCTCAGAAGTTTCTCGACTCTTCATGGTATGTAGATATCATTTTTGTGTTGAAAAATCTACAAGCTCCTCATGAGTATAGTAAAACAATGGCTAGATTTTTAAAACTCAAGGCAACAAAATTTTGTATAGTAAATGAATTGATGTACTAGAAAGATCTAGGGGGAATTTTATTGAGTTGTTTGATAGAAGATGAAGAAAAGAGAACCATCAAAGAGTTCCAAAAATTTGAATGCGGAGGTCATCATTATTGGAAGATGACCGTGCACAAAATTTTGAGAGTTGTTTTTTATTGGCCTGGCTTTTTCCTGATGTTTATAAAGAAGTTTCAAAGTTCTATGAATGTCAAATCTTCAATGGAAAATGAAAATTGCTGTCTCTTCCGCTAAAACCCATTTTTGTAGAATCTCCTTTCAGACAATGGGGCCTAGATTTTATAGGGGAGATACATCCACAGTCCTCGGCTCAACACAAATGGATCCTGACTATAACAAATTATTTTACTAAGTGGATCTAGGTTGTCCCTGCCAGATAGGCTATAAATGGTGTTATCATTCAGTTTCTAGAACACAATATCTTGTCTAGATTCGGATGCTCGATCAAGATTATAACAAACAATGCAACGGCCTTTAAGTCTAAAAAATTGGAAAAATTATGCAATGATTACAACATTACTCTTGGTCATTCCATGTCATATTATCCTTAAGGGAATGGATTGGTTGAGTCTTCGAATAAAATCTTAGTCAGAATCATCAAAAATTTACTGCAAGAGAACAAAAAGGCATGGCACAAAAAACTCATCCATGCACTGTGCACTAATAGGATATCCCCAAAAATAGCTATTGCCACATCTCCTTTCTAGATCATTTATGGTATAGAGGATATTTTTCCTACTACATTGGGATTGTTGGTGAAGAAGTTGTTGCAGGAGAAAGAATCAAAAACAAATGCTATTTGAAGGAGAGATGATGATCTCATCAGTGTACAACAAACCAGAGAAAAAGCCTTCAATAATGCTCAGCTTCATCAAGAAAAGATCAAAGAAGATTTTGATAGACATACCAAGGTAGATGACTTCAAACCAGGAGACTGGGTATTAAAATGGGACGCCAGAAATGAAGATAAAGGTAAACATGGGAAATTTGATAACCTGTGGCTGGGTCCATTCAAAGTCTCAGCTTACCATGGGACCAACACCTATTTGTTGGAAGAAAGTAATGGAGAACTCACCAAAGGAGGGCATGTGAATGGAAGGTTCCTCAAGGATTACATTGTTTGAAAAAGAATCACCCCACCATTCATTGTATATAATCATTCTAATTTTTCCTTTACACATGAAAGACTGAAATAAAGCCAGCATAGTTGAAGCCCGAGGTGAAGGCCCTGAGCTATGTTGGGAACATTGTAAGTTTTCGAATAAAAATCAACATATTCATATCGCATTGATAAATCGCAACCCAATGGGAAGGCATTTAGTCTACATTTCTTTGCTACCTCACAGGGAGGATAGCATCCCTAGTAGGAGCCAATGTTATCACCATAACAATTTTCAAATGGTATCCAAATGTCAGAATTTTAGCGAAAGGTTGTGTCGCTAAGGAGATATGATAATTTAGAGAACGAGGCTATATCTGACAGTGTATGGATAAATATGGTGAAAGTATAAAGGGTGAGACTCAACGAACCGTCGATCTTGAACACGGCCTGGATCAATGACCAAAATGCATATCAGGGATCAAAATAGCATGAAAGTTAAACAATCAAGGGATGGTTGGGGAAAACCATCATGGTTTAAATCATGGACATGTGGTGCCCTCTGAGACACATCGGGGAAAAAAGAGGTTTGCCTAAAACCATATTCTTCAACCCTCGATGATGAAGCTATTGGGTAAATGTGGACCGTAGATATTAAAACAACACGGATCAATGGTTGAAACCCATATCGTCGATCAGAGTAGCGCGAAGATTAATGAATCAAGGTCGGGTTGGGGAAAACCACCATGGTTTAAATCATCGACACATGGCACCCTCAAAGGCATATCAGGGAAAAAAGAGGTTTGCCTAAAACCATTTTATCCAACCCCCGGTGTAAATAGGTACCTATAAAAAGGGGACCCCTGGCATTATTTTATGATAAATTGAAGCATTCAAACGTTCGGGAACTTGGCGCAAAGCATCCATTTGAAATTCAATATCAAAACTGAACCATATTCATGTTTCTCTCACCACTTAACAAGTATTTTCTCCATGGCCACTAATCCTGTTGTCTTATCCCTAAATGAGCAAGACATCTCCTCCAAAGAAGAAGCCCTAATTTATAGAGACTCTAACATTTTCGACACAAAGATAACAATCTCGCCCGTTTCTATGTCCATATCAAATTTGTTGGATAATGTTGGAACACACCTACCTTTCCTCGAACAGGGTCAAGCTCCATCAACCCTTACGTCGTAGAAGTAGTCTTTCCTTTCCCTGAATTTGTAAGTTGGTGTGCAGAATGATATTCTCAGGAAGAAAGAGTCATTTTGAATAAATTAGGGTTAGAGGTTTTATGTGAAATAGATAGTCCATTGCTCAGGCACACCCTCAGTATACCCAAGTCTTCATCCACGGTGTCAGAGCCCTTCGGGGAACAGAAAATGATCACAATTTATAGAGAATGCCCACCAAAAGTAAAAACCCAGTTTTTGCAAATCATTATCAAGCCTGAGCACCATTTAGAGAGTCTATCATTACCTGCTAGCGTAAGTGTCATGATCATCGAAGTCCAATGGGATTGTTCTCTATTAAGTCAAATTTTAGGATTGAACACTGACAAGTTTGTGGTAGAAGTCATGTTGGGTTTCCTGTTGACTTTATTTATGTCAGATTTTGGTCAGTCAGTCTGTGTTAGTTTTGACAAATTCGTTATTGAAAATATGCATCAACAGTTGGTGAATTTCAATTCATTAAGACATTTCAGATATTACACCCATTTGCTAAGGGTATTCCTGGAATATAACAAAACCGAATTTCTCGAGACTGCATTCATTTCAACTGAATGTAAAAGGGTCACCATGCTTATCTTCATCAATAAGATTATGTCTAGGGTGTACAGTCTTATCTTTAGTTCAGACCTACCAAGAGTCCTAGAAGAAATGAAAAGATGTTTACAACCAAATCCAGAGAGAAGGATAGGTGACTGGATGTTGTTCATACAGTCCATAGCGATTTGGGTAAATGGCTACCAAGAAGGAACTCATATTTTACCAGTCTTCCTGACCCCAAAAATCTTTTCTTTGGAGTTCATAAGAGAGAGGATCATCTAAGAAAATGAGCACTTTTTGAAAGCACACAAGGCTTCTAATCTAAAATTTCCTTTCATAGTAGGTCCCTTTGTGGTGAAGAACAAGTCTTGTTTGCCTCAGATTCAATCCAAACTTAGTGAATTTGGGTTCTCAGAGTAGCAAGGAAGAAAATACGACCTGTACCAGATCATATCAAAGAGGAGATTGGCAAGAAGACAAGGTCCCTATGAACATGAGGATGCTGAAGGATTCGATAATTTGGCCAATCTAGAAACCTGTGTAGATATGGAGGTCACTATGCAGCATGATCTAACAAAACAAATGGAACCAGCTTCCCAGTAGAGCCCAACACAGAAACCTTCTCCTAGATTGATTTTCAAAGCTCCTAAAATGAGCGTCTATAATAAGAGGAGCAGTTCAGAGGCCCTGGGCACCAATAGCCATCAAGATAATCTCAAGAAAATGAAAATCACATCATCCTATCAAATAGTCTACCTAGAAGAAGAACCAAATACGAAAACATGCATGGAAATGGTAGAAGGTGTAACCAAGAACGAAGAAGAAGGTACGAAAAACACAACACAAAATGAAAGTAACACAAAGGTTTTTAGCAACAGGAAACACATATTCAACAAGACACCTGGGGCATTTTATTAGTCCAAGGAAGATTTAATGAAATAGTATGTTGTGAAGGGAAGTATGGAAAACAGTGAAATAAGAGACCTTTTGCCGTAAGTGGAAAAGACTTCCCAGTTTAAAACTTCCTTTCTCTCAGTTAGATATGTGGAAAAGAAAACATTTAACATAGCAGTGACTGATGATGATAAGGTATCTGAGATCAAAATGCACTACAGAAATATTGGTTCCCCTGACAAATTAAAGTTCCACAGAAATGTCAGCGATATACTATATTCTGATTATCTGAGTTTGGGTCTGAGGGTCGCAAGATTGACAACACATGCACTCAAACTACATGGACAATTGAAATAGTAAAAGTCATCCAACAAAGCCTAGATGACACAAGTCAAAAGGCTAGAATCTGAAGGTCCTTAAGGGGTGAAAGATTCTCTAGAAAAAAAGGATAAGATGATCCAAAGCTTAAAAAAAAGGCTAAAGATGTCACCTACAGACCATCCGCAAACAACATAACTAACTGCTTTGGAGAAAGAGAAAGAGACATTCAGACAAGAAGCACTCAATTACAAAGCTAAAGTGTTTCAGTTGGAAAAAGAGAAAGAAAATTGTTCACAAGCATAGGCAACAACATCAGATGTGGTTGTCATTATACCTACTAATAAATATGTTGGATCTAGCACTGAAGGGTTGGTCCAAGCTATGTCCTAGGTAAGCATCAAAACGAGGGAGATTAAAGGTCTCAACAAAGTTATAGAAAATTTGAAACAAGAGATGAAAGTGAAGGATGATAAGATGGTTCAACTTCACAGAGATAATCAAGATTTTCAAGAGAGAGTGATAAAAATGAAAACCAAGCCAAAGGGAAAATCATTATTGCAAGGAGACAAACATGTCATATGGGATGTTATTGCTACAGAAGCTGCTAAATTCAGGGTTTATCTAAATTTTATAAATGACAAAGACAGTGTGGTTGCTATAGCTCAAAGCAACTATGTTGTTGTTAATGAAGTGTTAGCCAAGAAGCCCTCAAAATGGGCCCAAAATACTATCGACTTGTTAAATTCTATGCCAACTACCAATCTTCAAACTATCGGGGTAAAATATAGGACTGTATTGATCATTTCAGCTAGGAAAATCATCACCAACCATAACCTACTCAAATCTGTCCAAAACAAAGCTATGCAAATGCGGCACAACATACAAGAATTTAAAGATGCATTTGAACAATTGTTTATCAAAGGCCTCCCATCATTCTGGAATGGTAGAGCTTCATTATACAATCAGGAAGATTACAATACTCTCCTCATGCAATGCAGAATGGACCATTCTAAATTTGAATCTATAGAAGAAATCCTGAAAGGCCCAAGTCTGGTAGAAAATTTGTCTACAGACTTCGAAATTTTGAATAAGTTCAAAATAGTGAAAGTCGGCATGCCAACTATGCCCTATGCCACATGCATTGACTTGGATATTTTGATTAAAGAGATGATGGATTGCAGAATCCCCTCTGATTCACAATGGAAGGAAATTCTGTGGATGGGTAAGACAAAGTGCAATATCATTGGAGCTAGTTAGTGATCCCCAAATTTCATCAGATTTGCAGATCCGAAAAAATACCAAAGCGAGATAGATGGCGTTAAAGAAACCGAATAGACAGAGAAATTTCCCATAATTTTGGAAGCATTTTATTTTGTCAATCATTGTAAATCATTTTGTATTCTGAAACTGTCAATCAAAACTATTTTGGAAGCTGAAACACTTCAGTTTCAGTTATTTTGATCAAGTTGTATAAGTACTGGGTTACTTGGATGAATTAAATATGGTATAAGTGCAAGATCACCTTTTGGTTGTATCAAACTCTATTTGTAAATTTTCTGAATTTGAATTGAATATAAATGCAGGAGATTTTGGAAGTCTCTATGAAAAGATTCTAACGAGTGGTGATATGAGCTTTGTTTCCTTTCATCGTATGTATTTCATGTAACCTGTTACTTCATTTAAATTTTCTTCTGTTTAAATTGGAGATTTAAGGGCCTAGAATTCATCCTGTGATACTCTTGGCTTAGACAATTTAAACTGTGTGATTGTCTTCTTAACTTATTCAGAATTCATTTCAGTGATGCTCTGATGTAGTTATTTTTTTTATTTATCTTCCTACACTCTATTTAAATTTAAGAATAACTCAAATTCATTGCCTCATTTAGCCTTTGTCCTTAGAATTTTTACTCCATAGCCCTGAGTGTTCCTCTCCTTCCTTGCCAACAACTTTATTTAAAAAACCCCCCAAAAAACCAAATATAGCCACCGATTGCCATAGATGTATCAAGTGACAATAGAGATCCCTCTGTGAGTTGAGCGGGCTAGTGCCTCAACTCTAAAGTAGGTTGAAATAGTTACCTCTGTCGTTTATCTATTCAACCGAACAAAATTTATAGAGTGCTAACAAGGCCCACAAACCTTTTGGTATTTCATCTTCCAGGGTTAGGATTTTGGATGTTTAGGGTTTTCTAATTAATGCTTTATGTTAAAATGATTTTTCAACCTCCTTGTAGTGAGATTCTTATAAATAAGCGTAGTTGACACATCTCTCTCTTCAGAGATAAACTACCACATTTATAGATAGCTTGTGTGCTTTTCATTTTACAATCTTTTGTATTCATTGCAATCATTAATATAATATTTCTTTTATTGTGAGAAACATGCTAAATATTTATCTGCAACTTTTGGTCAAGGATCCACTTGGCCGACTTTTGTTGATGCCCTCAAGGTGTAATAATATCTTGTTGGAAGCTATGCTGACCAATACAGGATATGGAAAACGCTGCATAAAGAGAGAGACCAAATAATTCTGAAGTACACCAACATCTTCCATACCTTGCACACAAAGATGGGTATTAAATACTTCGAGTGGAACTTTGTTTTTAAGTATCACAATGGCCTACATAGGTGCATACAAAAAAATATGGATTTCCTGAACATCTCCTCACTGGGAGCCATTTATCGATTTGTTGTCAAGATCGAGCAGAAGTTCGAGCAAAATAATAAGCAATATTTCAATTACTCAAACCCATCACAACAGAATCCCAATAAAGGTGTCCCTAATTCCCAAGGGAAATTAGAGCAAGGATTTTTAGCAGTAGGACAACTAGTCCAAGCCACCATCAAATAAGGGTAATGCAAATTCGAAGAAGGACATTGTGATGTGGTGCAAGGATATATATATATTAAAACAGGGGTGCACGTGAAAAGGTAAAAAGTGAAATGTCGGTTTCAAACCCATGTGTTTGGGCATTTTCCCATGGTATTTGGGGTATTTGAACATGGTAGCTGGAATTAATTATTTAATTAACGAAAATTTCCCTTCATGAAGGGTTATTCAAATGTATAAAAAGAGAAAGTGTCTCAGTGAAAAGTGGATGAGACAAGATTGAATATCATTCCAAAAGGGAAGAGTTCTGAAATTTGTTTTAGGTCATCTTGGCATTTTCACAACAACTTATGTTTTGGGAAATTTTTTACTTTGAAATTTTAAGAGATGAAGGGGATATTTTGGTATACATGTGCGAGAAATTTTTTATTCTGGTTCTCTATACGTTTGGAAATATCCCTTTTGGAATTTAGGGTTATTGAATTCTCCTGAAATTAGTTTCAAACAAGTCAACTTGTAACCATTTCTATAACTTAGTTTTTGGGATGTTTTAGACCTTGAAATTTTCCAAAGATGAAGGAGATATCTTGGTGTATATGTGGTAAAAATTATAGGTGTAGGTTCACTACAATTTGGGATATATTCCATGTGGAAATTAGGGTTACAAAATGATCTCGAAATCAATTTCAAGAAGGTCATCTTGACACTTTTGCTATAAATTGTTTTGTTAGAAAATACAACATGGGGATAATCCACGTGTTTAAGTAAAGGAGGCCGATGTGGCATCTACTCCTACCATGGTGATTAATATGGTAGGTCAACTTGTGGGAGACATAACTTTTGTATCTGAACTTTGATTGAGGTGATTCTTGCATCATTGGAAAGGTATTACTATGTAGAATATATAATCTTCCTCAATAGTAAGGTTTGGACCAAAAAAAGTGATTTTTGATGCCTCAAAATGGCTCCAAAATATTTCAAATGGTTTTTTGGACCCAAATTTCCAAATTTGGACCAGCATGCAAAATGGCCATGTAAGTCGATTCCTCCTTTTTTTTCCACCTAGAAAGTACTGAGATAGATAAAAATAATATAATGATCCAATCTAGATCATACCTCCCCATTTA
Source organism: Picea engelmannii (assembly GCA_009831015.1). NCBI lineage: Eukaryota > Viridiplantae > Streptophyta > Pinopsida > Pinales > Pinaceae > Picea > Picea engelmannii. The sequence goes on from ML778403.1 coordinate 756,545, forward strand.
GGGAGTCCTTTTGTCTTGAAAATATTTATTGAATAAGGTGATGAAATGTTTCCTCCACCTTCTCCCTAGAGTACCACTTTTCCTTTCTTGGAAGTTGTGCTTTCAACCCAATCTACCAAACATTCTTTCCCTCCCGTCTTATAGTTTTGGACCCATTCCACAAAATTTTGTCTTTTGTCCACTATGCTTGAGCATCTAGTGCTAATTCCTATATGGAAGGTAGGACCTACTCATTCTCATGATCAAACACGGAAGGCTCATAGAATTTTATATTCTCTATAGTCACTACTGAGTAAATGTGCATGTATTGAGGTAGAATGAGTCTGTGGGCATTATCTCCAACCTTTTCCACTACCTCAAATGGACCATACCGTTGAACCTTGATATTTTTACCAAGACCATGTAATATTTCCTTATTTAGTGGTAACCATACTTTGTCTCCCACTCTAACTGCTCTTTATGTTTTGTGTTTTTTTATGTCTAGCCTTATACTTTTCTTATGACTAGCCTAGAATGAAATAATATGTAGCATGATTTATTAGCTCACATATGTAGCTCACATATTATTTCATGATTGATAAGTTGTAATCGTTCACCTATAGGAACATAGAGATTGATGATATTCTAGAGCAAATTATTCTAGAAATGATTACCAACCTTGTCATCACCTTGTATATGAATTTGTCCTGTAGTTGCTTAAACACCTCCTTGAAGTTCTCATATTCTATGTATGGCTCTATGTATGCATCATGGGTAAAATGATCCATGAGAGTAAAAGTTCCCAAAGCTATAATATTGGATATGGGTGGCCTTAAAAGAATTATTTCCAACTTGTTTGTGCTACCCTTCTTATACTTGATTAATAGATGAAATTTATGTAAGAACCCCATCCATTTGTAGCACCTAGCTTGTTGTAACTTACTCTAGGCCTCCTTTGTAAGAACCCCATCCATCTATGTGGATGATGGTATCATTTCCAATCAGTTAGTTCTTTCACTTTTTAACAACTTGTATCAAGGCATAAAGATCCTTGAAATAGGTAGGTTAGTTGAGAACTAACCCATGAAATACTTTAGAATGATAACATAGAAGCCTTCCTCCTTGCATGAAAACTGCTCCCATGGCAGACCCACTTGCATATGTCTCCACATCTAAGGGTTTCTAGAAGTTTGGTAGAACTAGCACCGGTGCTGGAGTGATATTTCATTTCAGCTCATCAAAATCCTTCTGATGATTATTACCCCACTAGAAAATCTTACCACTCGTTATTATGGTATGGAGTGGTGCAACGACTGCTGAAAATGAAGCTATGAAAATTTTCATTTATTGTGCTACCCCAACAAATCTCCTAAATTCTATACAATTTGTGGGAATTGGCCATTTTATGATTCCATCCATATTTGTGTTATTTATATTGGGATCTCCTCCACTGATCAAATAGGCAAAATAAACTAAATAATATTGAGAAAAATCACATTTATTGAGGTTAGCCAATAGTCGGTGCCTCTTCAGAGTTTCTAACACCTGCATGAGATGTGATATGTGCTCCTCCCAGGTAGCACTCTAAATCAATATATCATCCAAAGAGACAATAACAAATGAATCTATATAAGGGCATAAAATGTCATGCATTAGTGTCATAAATGTAGTTGGTGTGTTTCATAAACCGAATGGCATAACCAACTACTTATACAAAACCTTCCTTGACTTGAAGGAAGTCTTCCAGGTATATTATTATTTGACTTGTAAATGGAGATTTCCTGATTTCAATTACATCTTAGTGAAGTATTTTTCATGTTGTAGTTGGTCCAATAGATCACTAATCCTAGGAAGATGGTACCCATTCTTCAATGTAATATTTTTCAATGCCCTTTAATCGATACACATTGTCCAAGTCCCATACTTCTTGGATATTATGATGGGTGACCCACAAGGTGTGACCATGTGTAGGATGTATTTTTCAAAGAACATTTGCCTCTTCTTCAATTTTAACATCGTATTATTGTCAAAGGCTCAATCAATTCCCAGTAATGTAGGATATGGATCAAACTCATCCATGTATCTCAATGACTTCAAAATCAGCCTTTGTTTTCACTCCTTCTATGTTAACTTTGACTTTCTCCAGTTGGCCTATGGGATAGATATTTTATTGATTGGCCAATAAGAACTAAATGGGAAATTAGAAAAACTTGGGATTACTGATCACTTTCGAAGACTGATTGGGAAAAATGTTCACATGAGATCCCACATCCAACATGAATCCATCCATGTCGTACCCACCAAGATTTGTTAATGTCTTAAAATCTTATCTAGTGTGTTTTTTCTTGATGACCTAGAAGACATCCCTTTCCAGTAGCGGAGTTGATATGGTCAGCTCTTATCCTTTTTATTTCATGTAAGTAGTTAACATATTTTTCAACTTTCTTGCATCATCTAGATCCTTAAGCAAGTGCAAACAATAGTGAAAGAAGGTATTGAATTTCTCCTCAGCTTCTACCATGCGACCTAAGTCACATAAGGATTCTATGCACGTTGTGCATTGAAACTATTCCTAATGTTGTTCTTCATAAGACTTTTCTCATCGCATCACAACATAGTCTGTATTCTTTGTTTGTGCGTTGAATTTCCTCACGTATGCGAGCCTCATCCAAATATCTTTGTGTCACACGTTTTATTTCTTCACAATCGTGATATTCTCTGAGCGACCTCTTCATCACCCACTACACTTCTCCAAGGATCCATGCCTCCTCTTGAGACCTATGCATCACCCTTTTCACTTCTTCTTAGATTCATTCATCTTCAAGAGATATTTGAGTCATGCGTTGTAACTCCTCGCACGCTCTATCTCCTTCAAGAACCCTCTATGGCTCCTGAAGATATTGTTTTTGTTAGGAAGCATCAAACTTAGGAGGGGCTTGGGCTGCCTTCTTGATCTTTTTGTCTAGTTCTTGACCCGATCCTTCACCATGCTTGAATTTTTCCCTATCTCTGAACGTAGTCTCTAATTGCATGATCTTGGATGCATCGTCTATAAATATATTTATAGACCAGATTGATTCACATGTGAACCAATGTTTTTTTAAATCAACCCTTCCCGCTCCCTACAACAAATGTAATCATAGTGTACTATCTTGATTTTCCATCTTCGAACTAGAACCAGTTCCTCCTTTCTAGCTGCTATGGGCTAGATATTTCCACACTACTATCATCTCGGGTAAAGTATTGTTGAATTCACCTTCTTCTTGAATTGTTTCACCACTTCTTTATTCTTATTCTATTTCCTCGATTCCCATCTCTTCACTAACTATAGTGTTTTCTTCTTCGTTAAAAATGCACCAGTGGGGTGTTACAAAGGGGGGGGGTAATAAAATATTCTTCTTAACATTCTCATGAGGTGAACCACAGAGATATCTACTTGCAACTACACAAGACCACCCAATGCTATCAACTCGTCTCCCCCACCACTAGGGGATCCTCCATCTTCCTTCTCTTATGGTGCACTACCAATCTACACTATCTCTTCTTGACCTGACTGTGCACCACCAAAATGTGCTCTTGTCTCCAACATGATTCATGCACTATCACTACACATGCCATATGTTTTTCAAATTTATGCATTGTCACCTTACACACCACAAATGTGTGCTCTTTCCTCTTTTAAGGTTTCAACCTACCATAATAGCCAAAGGGTATGGGCTTCATCACCTAGACCCTCAATACCACTATTGTCACTACTGGTATCTTCAACGCCAAGCCTCTTCGTAGTGTTGTGCTCACTTTTTCTCTAGTATGGTAGGACATCCTCCCCCACACCACTTCCTGGTGTGATTTTCCTCTTCATTATGAGCCTAAAACCTCACTACACACCCTTTTCTAACTCTTCTATACTCCTCTACTCAAATTTATCTCTCATCTAAACTCTTCTTTCATATCTCTAGACTCTTTTTATCCTCTTCTCTTCTTGGTCCATTCTAGTCCTCAAATCATCTCAACAAATTCTTGGATCATCTTCAATGGATCCATCTTCTAGCTCTTTTTCCCCACCTCTACAAAAACAACCCCCAAGTGTTAGGGGGTTTACTCAGCCATTCTATCAGGCTCCATGTGCATCATTCTTCTCTCCACACACAACATTTTGATCCAAAGTGGAATTTATTCTAGCATCCACTTCATTGGACCTTCTTCATGTTGATGTTTGGACAACATCGGGAAGACATTCTCTTAGATTAATAATTAATAATATAATTATTGATTATTAAATAATATATATAATAAGTAAATGATAATAATAAATAGTTATTGATTATCCAAGGGACACATCATTTCATGGATGGTTACCATATTTTCTCTATATATGGAACACTAATCATTGTAATAACATATCGAATATACAATATTATCT
>ML778403.1:760996-778036 GCA_009831015.1 Picea engelmannii
AACCAACTACTTATACAAAACCTTCCTTGACTTGAAGGAAGTCTTCCAGGTATATTATTATTTGACTTGTAAATGGAGATTTCCTGATTTCAATTACATCTTAGTGAAGTATTTGTCATGTTGTAGTTGGTCCAATAGATCACTAATCCTAGGAAGACGGTACCCATTCTTCAATGTAATATTTTTCAATGCCCTTTAATCGATACAGATTGTCCAAGTCCCATACTTCTTGGATATTATGATGGGTGACCCACAAGGTGTGACCATGTGTAGGACGTATTTTTCAAAGAACATTTGCCTCTTCTTCAATTTTAACATCGTATTATTGTCAAAGGCTCAATCAATTCCCAGTAATGTAGGATATGGATCAGACTCATCCATGTATCTCAATGACTTCAAAATCAGCCTTTGTTTTCACTCCTTCTATGTTGACTTTGACTTTATCCAGTTGGCCTATGGGATAGATATTTTATTGATTGGCCAATAAGAACTGAATGGGAAATTAGAAAAACTTGGGATTACCCATCACTTCCCAAGACTGCTTGGGAAAAATGTTCATGTGAGATCCCACATCCAACATGAATCCATCCATGTCGTACCCACCAAGGATTGTTAATGTCTTAAACTCTTATCTAGTGTGTTTTTTCTTGATGACCTGGAAGACATCCCTTTCCAGTAGCGGAGATGATATGGTCGGCTCTTATCCTTTTTATTTCATGTAAGTAGTTAACATATTTTTCAACTTTCTTGCATCATCTAGATCCTTAAGAAAGTGCAAACAATAGTTAAGGAAGGTATTGAATTTCTCCTCAGCTTCTGCCATGTGACCTAAGTCGCATAAGGATTCTATGCACGTTGTGCGTTGAAACTATTCATAATGTTGTTCTTCATAAGAATTTTCTCATCGCATCACAACATAGTCTATATTCTTTGTTTGTGCGTTGAGTTTCCTCACGTATGCGAGCCTCATCCAAATATCTTTGTGTCACACGTTTTATTTCTTCACAACCGTGAGATTCTTCGAACGACCTCTTCATCACCCACTACACTTCTCTAAGGATATATGCCTCCTCTCGAGACCTATGCATCACCCTTTTCACTTCCTCTTAGATCCATTCATCTTCAAGAGATATTTGAGTCATGCGTTGTAGCTCCTCGCGTGCTCTATCTCCTTCAAGAACCCTCTATGCCTCCTGAAGATATTGTTTTTGTTAGGAAACATCAAACTTAGGAGGGGCTTGGGCTGCCTTCTTGATCTTTTTGTCTAGTTCTTGACCCGATCCTTCACCATGCTTGAATTTTTCTCTATCTCCGAACATAGTCTCGAGTTGCATGATCTTGGATGCATCGTCTATAAATATATTTATAGACTAGATTGATTCACATGTGAACCAATGTTGTTGTAAATCAACCCTTCCCGCTCCATACAAAAAATGTAATCTTAGTGTACTATCTTGATTTTCCATCTTCGAACTAGAACCAATTCCTCCTTTCTAGCTGCTATGGGCTAGATATTTCCACACTACTATCATCTCGGGTAAAGTATTGTTGAATTCACCTTCTTCTCGAATTGTTTCACCACTTCTTTATTCTTCTTCTATTTCCTCGATTCCCATCTCTTCACTAACTATAGTGTTTTCTTCTTCGTTAAAAATGCACCAGTGGGGTGTTACAAAGGGGGGGGGTAATAAAATCTTCTTCTTAACATTCTCGTGAGGTGAACCAGAGAGATATCTACTTGCAACTACACAAGACCACCCAATGCTATCAACTCGTCTCCCCCACCACTAGGGGATCCTCCATCTTCCTTCTCTTATGGTGCACTACCAATCTACACCATCTCTTCCTGACCTGACTGTGCACCACCAAAATGTGCTCTTGTCTCCAACATGATCAATGCACTATCACTGCACATGCCATATGTTTTTCAAATTTATGCATTGTCACCTTACGCACCAAAAATGTGTGTCTTTCCTCTTTTAAGGTTTCAACCTACCATAATAGCCAAAGGGTATGGGCTTCATCACCTAGACCCTCAATACCACTATTGTCACTACTGGTATCTTCAACGCCAAGCCTCTTCGTAGTGTTGTGCTCACTTTTTCTCTAGTATGGTAGGACATCCTCCCCCACACCACTTCCTGGTGTGATTTTCCTCTTCATTATGAGCCTAAAACCTCACTACACACCCTTTTCTAACTCTTCTATACTCCTCTACTCAAATTTATCTCTCATCTAAACTCTTCTTTCATATCTCTAGACTCTTTTTATCCTCTTCTCTTCTTGGTCCATTCTAGTCCTCAAATCATCTCAACAAATTCTTGGATCATCTTCAATGGATCCATCTTCTAGCTCTTTTTCCCCACCTCTACAAAAACAACCCCCAAGTGTTAGGGGGTTTACTCAGCCATTCTATCAGGCTCCATGTGCATCATTCTTCTCTCCACACACAACATTTTGATCCAAAGTGGAATTTATTCTAGCATCCACTTCATTGGACCTTCTTCATGTTGATGTTTGGACAACATCGGGAAGACATTCTCTTAGATTAATAATTAATAATATAATTATTGATTATTAAATAATATATATAATAAGTAAATGATAATAATAAATAGTTATTGATTATCCAAGGGACACATCATTTCATGGATGGTTACCATATTTTCTCTATATATGGAACACTAATCATTGTAATAACATATCGAATATACAATATTATCTGATATAGAAAAATCAAGATGGTATCAAAGCAGGTCTGGGCTTGACTCCCTCACGGGAGGACCTAAGAAAATGAGAGATAGTTTTTGTTTTCTGAGGAGTTTTAAGAACGTGATATGTATTTTTATGACCTCGTTGGAATGGATGGTGCAACCAACTTGGAATTGAAGGTACAAGGGCTTTCACAAGCGTGAAAATTTGGAACACAACACCTTTAAATAAAGCCCGAAAAACTAATGTGTTGTAGTAAAAGTAGTAAGAAACGTGGGATTCATGCCCCAAGTATGTGGAATAATGGGCCCCACATATTTATCAACAAGAAACAATGGAAATGCGTAGAGGGTTAAGGTTGTTGAACTGCTCTCCATTAACTTTGCCCAAATTTTGGGGGTGATCGCTCTATGTTGGAACCACAAAAATAAGTCATGCGAGAATATTTCTATTCAATGTCAAAATATTCAATACAACGTGGTGATTGACTTTGAAAACTAATTTATAGCATGGTTGAAATTATGGAGGTGATCGCTCTATGTCCGCACAACAAGAATAAGCCATGCAACAACAAGATTTCTATTCAATGCTGAAATCTTCAATACAACGTGGTGATTGACTTTGGAAATTATTTTGTAGCCATAGGATGAAAACATCAATACAACATGGTATTAAATATATAAATTGATTATTGACTTTGTAAATCATTTTCTAGCGAGAGATGTGAAATTCCTGACAAACACACCCAAAAAAAGAAAAATATTATATATTTTATAGCACAATTTTTACTATACCGTCTAAGTACAATACAATTTTGTAATTGTATTGAAATGCATCTACATATGCAAAGAGGAAAATCTATTGGAGTTATGAGTATTTTTTTTTTGGTCTTTGAATATATAATCTGGCAGATTGAGCATTTGTAGTTGTCAAAGGAAATTGTTTCCATTTTATCCATGAGTTTGTTGGACATTGTTTGTACGCATAATTATTGAAATCACATTTATAATGTTGGGATCTATTGTTTCTTTTTCACACCATTAATGGTAATGGAAGGAAGCCTCTTTCTGTTGGTTATTTTTACAGAATAACCATTTGAAGAAATACATTGTGAATCCTGATGTTGTGTTGTTGAAGAATGAACGATGCAATGGTGAATGAGGTTGATTCACATGTGATTAATGCACAAATATGGACAATGAGAAATGTGGAAATTTAGTTTGACTATTGTAAGTGGAATATTGGTTAAAACATACAAGCCAATAAATGGATATCATATAGAGAGGGAGGCAGTACTACATCCATAGGGAGAAAATGTTGAGTTACCTACAGAGAAGGAGGAAGAGATACCTTCAGTGTCACAGGAAGCAGATATAGAGGAGGAGTCACCTCCAACTCCATAGTGAGTAGTTGTTGAACCACTCTTAGTTCCAGGACTAACATTCCCATATGGAATGAATGGTGAGCTTATTAAGAGAAAGAGGTCTGGGACTGGCATTCTTCTATGGAACATGTAGTAAATTGATTAGAAGAATGGTCCCTGTAGCCCATTTCATGACATTCTCCCCGGAGGGTAATGTGTGGACTAGTATGGGGGAATGTGGATTAATTCATACTGAAATTTCTCATATGGTCAGATGAAGGAACCAAGACATTGGTTTCAAGACGAAACCTTGATATGTCTTGTGAGACATTGGTTCCATGAGGGAACCTTGATATCTCTTAGATATGTGTTTCACGAGGGAACCACAATATGTCTAGTATGGATAGAATTCATGAGTGAAATATGAGGTTGGAAACTTCAATATATTTGGGTGTCCAATATGCATTCATGTACCCAAGGATAAAAGGACTAAGATAGACCCTTCATAAAGAAAGGGTACATTTGTGGGGTACAATGAGTCTTCAAAGGCATACTAGATCTACATCCCTGGTGAGAGATAGATTGAGGTGAGTAGAGATGTTACCTTTGATAAGGAGGTATCCTTTAGGAGATCTAGAGGATCTTACATGGATATTGATAGTGAGAGATAGGAAGAGATGGTTCCTTCTCCCCCTCACCCTCTAGCAGTTAAGATGGAGAGAATTGAGCCTATTGATCCCATTGATCCTATTGATTTTGTAGCTCCATTTGATGTTCCCAGAGATATTAAAATAGGTTGGAAGATATCTACATGGGATCATCAGAATCTTCAAGAGGCATAAGGACATGCAACCCATTGTGGTACCTTCCAAGAGACAAACAAAACTCATACATATTCATGCTATGATGTAACTATGAGCCACATCATTGATTTTGAGCCATCATGTTATGAGGATGCATCTAGAAAGCTAGCATGGAGAGATTCCATGATGGAGGAGTATCATTCCATCATGAAAAAATGATGCATGGAATATTGTTTTGATACCTGAGGGTAAGTCTGTAGTGACTTCCAAGTGGAACTACAAGATCAAACACACAACTGATGAGAGCATTGAGAAGCACAAAGTGATATTTTTTGCTAGAGGATTCTCTCAGGTGGAGGGAATAGATTATGAGGAGACATTTGCTCCTATTTATCAATACGCTTATAGTATCTAAATTATTATTTCCACTGCAACATCCGTCAGTTGGAGAGTACATCATATGGATGTGAAGAAAACCTTTCTCAATAGAGATATTGAGGAAGAAGTATACATCGAGTAGCCAAATTGTTTCATGATACATGAGAAGGAGTCTCATGTGTGCATGTTGAAGAAGGCCATGTATGGAATCAAGAAGGCACCTCAATATTGGTATACGAGGATTGATGGAAAATTCATGAGTTTGGGCTTCAAAAAAAATTCTGTTGATCCCAACCGGTACTACAAGAATTTTAATGGCGAGTCCTTGATTTTGGTCCTCTACGTTGATGATTTTTTTCTCACCAATAGAAAGAGCCTTATTACTGAATGCAAGTATGCATTGGCCTATGAGTTTGAGATGAAGGACCTTGGTATTATGCACTACTTCTTGGGACTAGAGGCATGGAAGAGAACTGATGATATATTCCTAAGTTAGGGGAAGTACACAGTTGATATATTGAAGAAGTTTGGGATGTTGAACTGTAAACCCATGGATACACCAATGGTGATGAATCTAAAGAAACTAACCGTGTCTTCTTCTCATTCCAATGATATTGATCCGACCTTGCACATATATCTGATTGGACAATTGATGTATCTGGTTAACAACAGACCATATATTTTCTATGAAGTGAGTACACTTAGCCAGTTTATGATTCAATCGAAACATAAACACTGGATTGTTTTGAAGCATGTGTTGAGATAACTGTGAGGCACAGTTGGACATGGTCTAAGATATATTTACATTATTGACATGAGATTGGAGGGATATACTGACAATGACTAGGCATGGAATGTAGTCGATAGGAAGAGAACCTCTGGGTGTTTCTTCACTTTGGGATATGCCATGGTTTCATGGTGTAACAGGAAATAGAATTATGTGGCTTTTAGCATCCAATAAATAGAGTAAATTGCATTGAGTGTGGCGTCACAAGATCCTTGAATATTTATTTGGACATGTGTCAGATTCCACCGTTATTCATTGTAATAACCAGAGTTTTGTGAAGATATCATAGAATTTAGTGTTTCATGACAAATTGAAACACATTGAGATCAAGTACCATTACATTTGAGACATGGTGTAGAAGAAGGCATTACTAGTGCAATACCTTCCTACAAATGAGTAGGTTGCTGATATTATTACCAAACTAAGACAAATTTTGAGTACTTCCATGACAAACTTGGCATGGCATAGAATTCCTCCCTCGCTAAGAGGGAGTGATGATGTTTGCAGCTTCTTGAGACATTCTCCAGATCATACTCCTCCGTGACTAAGTTGAGTTGATCTGTGAGGACACTTATTCGAGAAGGGATGAGTGGGTCTGGGATTATAGCCCAACGTCTCTTGTGGAGATCACATGAGGAAATGTCAAGTAAATTGACCTTGACGTCACACACTATGGGGAGTTGACCTTAGTGTTTTTAGAGGGACTAGCCTCTAGAAGTCCACATGGGAGTGCCATGTGTGATATACATTATCCATATCATACTCCTCTATGACAAAGTTGAGTTGATCTATGAGGACACCTATCTGAGAAGGGATAAGTGGGACACTTATCTGAGAAGGGATAAGTGGGTTTGGGCTTATATCCGAACATCCCTTGTGGAGAGCACATGAGGACATGTCAAGGAAGTTGACCTTGACATAACACACTATGGTGAGTTGACCCTAGTTTTTCTAGATGGAGTAGCCTCTAGAAGCCCACATGGGAGTGGCATGTGTGACAAACCTTTTTACTACTACAATGGTTGTGTACCACTGGAAGTTACTATGTGTCACTAGATAGTATTTATGTGCTACTAGCAGTGGTTGTGTATCAATTGAGAGTAGTTGTGTACTACTATGGAAAGATACCTCCCTATATAAGAGGGAGTGTTGATATTTCAGCATTTGGTGAGCCTTCTCCTAGATTGGGTCATAAACCAAGGGAGATAGGATACATTTATCACAAAGTTGTACTTGTGGTAAATGGGCCTTAGCGTACTCCTTCCTTGTTCATGACAAGGAACAATATGGACTAGAGGTACTTGATGTGTTGTCCATGTGTCAGTTAGCATCAGGATGAGATTCACTCATAGGTGTGTACCTGTGGTGAAGATGTGTTCTTTGTCTTATTCATGGTGATTTGACAAGGAATGATAAAGACTCAAGATGGTAGATGTTATCACATGCATACCTAGAGTGATTATGATCTCAAAGAGAGTCATTTGGCTCAGAGGGAGAGCCACAGAAGGAGTCTCCCCTCGGCTCAGGTGAGAGAGAGATATCTCCCAAGACTGATAGATAAGAATTATGGGTCTAAGGTGAAGTTTGTATACTTCAGAGACAATATTTTCATGATGTAGAGTGCCTCCCTCATTGAGAGGGAGTGTTGATGTTTGGACAACATCGGGAAGACATTCTCTTAGATTAATAATTGATAATATAATTATTGATTATTAAATAATATATATAATAAGTAAATGATAATAATAAATAGTTATTGATTATCCAAGGGATGCATCCTCTCATGGATGGTCACCATATGTTCTCTATATATGGAACACTCATCATTGTAATAACATATCGAATACACAATATTATCTGATATAGAGAAATCAACACTTCAAACTTTTTTTCATCCTAGTTGAAAGAATCACTATATTCTATAACAAACTCAATAATTTAGCGTTCCTTCACTTCAATGAACCAAAAATAAACCACCTGAGTCCACTTGTTATCTAGCACCTTCAAGCTGTCAAGCTTAGCTTAATCCCAAACTATCGGCTCTATTAGAAACACATCCAAATTGACTTCATCTTGTCTCTTTATCCATTCATGTAGCAAACATGGAAATTCTTTGAAGAAGAGCTCATGTATATCTGAGTACAAATATTTGTATTTCCATTTCTTGGGATTCAAAAACAATCCTTATGTATCTCATAGGGAAAATTTGTCTTATCTCACTTCTATCCAACCTTGAATATCCTCCTTAGAAGGATGCTAGCTCAATTTTATTTTCCTCCATTGATATCAACAAGACTTGAGGTCCTAAAAACATAACCATTTGTTGGATCTTGTGTCATTGTTTCGGTCCATGCTTGCACGTGCACCAACCTTCGTAACACTCGAGGGGATTATACTAAGGGTTCATCCAGAGTGTGTACAACAAAACCTCAAATAATCGACATATCAATCCTAATACAAGGCCGATAAAGGTCTCGCCCAAGATGCATAGAGGATCACGAAGACCATAAGGTCCTGTGTTGGAGATGGAGGATTAAACATACAAAAAATTACTACAATTGGCATCCATATAACTCATGTATGAGATAATATTTTAGAACTAAGAATTAAAACTATCGACACACATAACCATCTTATTCACAATAGAAACATAATAGATTAGAAATGACATATCTTTATTAGTGGAAACATCATATCATATTCGATACATGCAGTACACTGAAAAACTGATTGGGACAACCATAGGAATTCATATCATTAATATCTATAATAGTGGGAATACAATATGATGCAACATGGACCTTTCTTTTTGATCAGACAGAACAAATACACAAGAATATATTCACAACTTCAAATGATTGCAACAGGCTCAAAGTGAGCTCGAGGATGATAGAAAATAGACTATTTCACATACTAACTAGATAACTTATGTTATGAGCTTAGAGATCATTTTAATATCTCTCGTTGTTGGGGAGAATTGTCTCTTTATTCTCTTCTCCACTCTCTTATCTGATCCAACTTCCTCGCATTCTTTTGATGCCTTTTGATGCTCCACATAGACTCTTTGTAATAGGGGAAATCTTAATTGCATGGTCATCTCATCTTTTGGCCTCCACACCTCTTCATCTGTTGCTGAAAATAATCATTTGGGATATTTATTGGTGATTTGTTTCTTGCATATTCTTGGTTTCCAACACAACTAAAAAAAATTAGAGTGACGTGCACTTGGTAGTATTTAGACTTCACGCATTGATGAAAAAACTTAGTCCAATACGCACGTTCTGGCATTTCTTTGTGTATTTTTGTATATGCGTGAAAAACTATGAAATGAGTGCACACAACTTCATTTGTGCGCGTGCGCAAAATTGGGCCCAAAACATTGGGTGCCAACACTTGAAGACCTCCTTGGACCAGAGGATGAGAGGGAGACTAGGAAACCACACCCAGATATGGGTGATGGAAAATCTTGGTGTTTGAGCATCAAATTATATAGTCCATTTATTGAGGAAGAGGTCCTGTGATCCCCAAATCTAATGGGGCAAGAGAAGTTTGTCAACATCGGTCGTGGATATGGTTATCTAAGTTTGTCAAGGTACAGCTAAATTTTGATATTCCATTATTTTAAGGACTGATAGATGTGGATTTTGTAGATAAATGGTTGAATCTGCTTGAAGGGTATTTTTCAATCCAAAATTCTTCCCATAGGGAAAAGATTACTTTTTCACTCCTCAAGATTGTTCCCCATGTTAAAGACTGATGGGGTACTTACTCTGAGAAAATGGCCATAGAGGAATCTGCAATATTTGCAGTCACCCCCACATGGTATTTCTTCAGGGATGCCATTAAATAACAATACTACCCTCTTGGAATCTATGAGGACCAATACACCAGATGGACCACCCTTCATCAGGAAAGGGACCAGACAGTACCAAATTTCACCAATATTTTCCATACCCAACACACCAAATTGGGTATCAAAGAATATGAGCAACATCTGGTTTTCAAATACCGCGACTATTTGCATAGATACATTAAAAAATAAATGGATTTTCTGGACATCGCATCATTAGGTACGACTTATAGATATCTTGTCAAGATCGAGCAGAAATTTAAGAAGAAGAGGCGAGAGTTTGGATCCACAAACTCCTCACAGTCAAAGCAGGGAAAAGGCATCCCCAACCCACACAATAAGGGACAAAGAAAATATGGCCACTCTTAGGACAACTAGTCCAAGCCACAACACAAGAAGTGTAATGATAAGTCGAAGAAGGACATGTGAAAATGGTGTGAATGCCATAACATCCCTTGTCACAACACTGAAGAATGTTGCTCGAAGAAGTCACTCATGTCCAAGGGGAAAGATTCTGAGTCAGAGGATGATTCTAACTCCAAATAAAATCTATAAGGAGGGAAGCAGATTATCGATGTTGAACCCAGTGCCACTATCAGTACCACCAAAGTCCATCCAAGCGAACTAGAAGAACTAGAGGAAGGGGGATGCCTCTTTCACTCACAGATGTGGGTAAAGGGGGCTTCGCTTCATTTCATTGTCAATAGCAGTAGTCAAAAGAACATGATATCAAGAGAGGTCATCAAGAAGTTAGACCGGTCGATGAAACCACACCTGTAGCTCTACACCATCAGCTGGCTTCGCCAAGGAAGAGATCTTTGTGTCAACCAACAATGTCATCTTCCCTACGACATCAATCCTTTCAAAGATGAGGTATTGTGTGATATTTCGCCCCTTGAAGTTTGTGATGTTATTTTAGGACAATAATATTTGTGGAAGAGACATGATGTGTATGATTCTAGAACCCATAATGTTATTATTAATTTGGGTAGACAATTGTACAGGATACATTGTTGATGAGCATGGGGTACATGTTCATCCAGCTAAGATTCAATTCATTCATGACTAGCCAGCCCCGACCACACTAATCGAGCTTCAGAGCTTATTGGGACTAGCCAACTTATACTGATTGTTTGTGCTGGGATTCTCCCATATTGCATGGGCCCTCATCCAAGTGACCAAAGGAGATGGCATGGAAAATTTCACGTGGGGGAAGGAACAACAACGAGCTTTTGATGATCTGAAGCATCACTTGTGATAATCTCCAAAACTCTCCTTACTTAATCTACAACAACCATTCAATATTGAGACTGATGCATATGACTATGTTGTAGGAACAACCCTCACTCAACATGGTCATCCGATAGAATACCATAGTGAGACACTCTCAAATACTGTCTAGAAATACCCCACCTATGACAAGGAAATGCTTTCCATTATACAAGCCTGTCATCAATGGAAACATTACATTCTGGGAAAGGAGATAATCATCCACATTGATCACAAGCCTCTGCAGTTCATATAGACACAGGGGAAGTTGCAGAAGGACTTCCATCATAAGTTGTCCACCTACCTACAACAGTTCCATCTCAAAATCAAGTATAATATAGGGAGCACAAATTGTGTTGTTGACTACCTCAGTCCACCTCCCTTGGATGCACTCACCACTGTGCTCCATTCCTATGCATATGAGGCATTTGAGTGGCCCTAACTTGATCAACAAGATCCAGACTTCACCACCACCTATCATCTCTTGGGTACAGGTGCGAATGTCACTGATTTTCACATTCAAGACAGACTATTATGCCATCTAGGCGATCTCTGTGTTCCTGCAAGAGAGCGTGAAAATGTAATTTGGTAGGCTCACTACAGTCGGATGGAAGGAAATTTTGGCATGGATAAAACTATGGACATTCTAAAAAAACATTTTTATTGGCCAAAACTTCAACAGGACGTCAACAAGTATATCATATCATGCACTTCATGTGCCATTTCCAAGCCAGACATCAATAAGAAAGGATTATACACCCCTCTTTCTACTCCTAATAAGCCTTGGAAATCCATCTCGATGGATTACATGTCTAGCCTACTGTCCACCAAGAAAGGCAATGATTGTATATTTGTGGTAGTTGATCAATTTTTGAAGATGGTCATCCTCATAGCCTACAAGAAGAGCATCATAGTGGCATATACTTCCAAGATCTTCTTCGAACGAGTGTGGGTCCATTTTGGGATACCACATACCATCATCTCTAATCAGGACAACAAGTTCCTCAACACATTTTGGTCAATTCTTTGGTCACTGTAGGACACCAAGCTCAATAAATCCACTACTTTCCACCCCCAAACTGACAACCAAACAAAGGTTGTCAATCAGATGATTGTGAAAATCCTACGCATGTACAAATATAAGTATCTGCATACATGAGATGAGATTCTTCCCTATGTTAAACATAGTTACAACATGGTTCTCCATAGCTCCACTAGCCATAGCCCATTTCAGGTGGGGCTAGGATTCCAACCCTTGGGTTCCATTGATGTTGCACTACATCTGTCAACCACATAGATATAATATTTCCATGTTTATAATGATACCGACAAAGCCACTAGATTCATTGAGCGGTTTCAGCACATCCGTTGATCCAGGTGGATATTGGTGGCCACCCACCTGTTCCAACTGGCTCCTCTTGTAAGTTTTTAGTTCAACACGTTCTTTTGTACTTATTTGCAATTTTTGGTTCTACACTTTCGGGGCTGGTTGAAGCCTTACACATCTTCCAGGTGGATACTAATGGCCTCCCATCTAATCCAACTGACTTATTTTGTATGTTTTCATGTCAGCACATCTTATTGTACTTCTAAGGTCATTTTGGGGCCTTAAAAAATGTTATTTTGGATTTCCACAGTCAAACTATAGACGGAGTCAGAGTTTGATGGCATAATGTGTATTTCACGATAATTCATTTCCAATGGGCTATCATGTGCCTAAAATGGAGATTGTGTGAAAACTTTATGACCCTGGGTAGTTGAGGTACCAACTTACCCAAATGGGGCCCACATAACTTTTGGTGTTTCATCTCCTAGGGTTAGGTTTTTGGATGTCTAGGGTTTTGGCATTCATGGTTATCATAAAAAGGCCTTCACAGCCTCATTGTAATCATGTTCTTGCGAATGAGCGTAGCCATCACATCTCTTGTCAGAGATAAAGCTACCACCATTCTAATGAGTCTTGCACTCTATATTTTTATAGTATCTTTACAATTCTTTCATTAATAGAAATCAAGTATTGATGTATTTCTCTTTTTCTAGCAATTTTCATGAGTGTTTCATTGTAATATCTTTGCTTTCATTTTGTTCCGAAAATAATCTGGATCAGTGGTATCAGAGCAGGCTGCACTTGATCATTTTTTGGTTCATGTACCCAATAAGGTCTGAGTATATCCAGTTGGGTCTCGAGCTTATCTCTATTGAGGAAAATCACTCTCACATGCCCAAGAAACCATCGATGGCAACATAAAAGAAATACAATGGAGCATAAGATTCTATTAACATGTTGCTTGAGAAATCTCTCATGCACCAAAGGGAAGAAATGATGGAGAATTTTTCAGAAATCTTTAAACGTCTGTCGATAGAAACATGCGCATATTCATCAAGAGACCATTTTGGAGGAGCCTTTCCCTTCAATGTACAATTTGATTTTAATATTTCCATATTTGAAGGTCACATAGATGTGAATGCCTTAGAAAAATGGTTAAATCTATTAGAAGGTTATTTCTATGTTCAAAATTTTTTCGACAGGGAAAAGATCATCTTCGCACTCCTCAAGGATCTCCCCCATGTCAAACATTGGTGGGAAACTTACTGGGAGAAAAGTTCCACAGCGAAATCCTGAAGAGGGGGAGTGCCTCTTCCATTCACAGATGTGGGTGAAGGGGACCCTGCTTCATTTCATTGTTGATAACGAAAAACAAAAGAACCTCATCTAAGATAAGGCCATCAAATAGTTGGGGTTTTAAATAACACCACACCCCGCATCCATAAAACATCAGGTGGATTCACCAAGGATGTGATCTTCGTGTCAACCAGTAGTGCCACCTATCATATGGCATCCAACCCTTCAAGAATGAAGTATTGTGTGATGTTTCCCCTATTGATGTCTATGATTTTGTTTTCATCCAACCATATATGTGGAGACGTCATAATGTTTATGATTCTAGACCCCATGGTGTAATTATTACTCTAGGAGGTCATATCTATAGGATACTAGAGGTAGTTTCGACTACTTCTCCATGCAAATAGTGCCACAAGGTAATCTCTCATACTTCAAACTTCATACTCTTCGCAGTTTGTTCAAAGGATGCACATAAGACCGCTACAACCACTGCATCCTCAACACCTTCTATCCATTAAAAACAATTTTTTTCTTTACCTACAATGGTGTGTACACAATGCCCCATCAAACCCAAAGACAACATATTGGTGGAGCATATTCAACCCTTCCAACAACAGCCGTGTGACAGCCTTCCACAGACCAAGCAACACAACTTCTCCAACAAAGAACAAAACTCACCAAGATTTAGATTCAAAAAATTCTTTCCCCTCTTCCCTGGGCACTCAACACAATGGATACCATTTATTCCTAAGGGGGGAGGATTGATCTAGGTGGATATTGTTGGCCACCCACCTATTCCAACTGGCTCCTCTTGTTAGTTTTTAGTTCAACACGTTCTTCTGTACTTATTTGTAATTGTGGCTTCTACACTTCTGGGGTTGTCTGAATCCCTACACATATTCCAGGTGGATACTCATGGACTCCCATCTAATCCAACTATATTATTTTGTATGTTTTCATGTCAGCACATCTTGTTGTACTTCCAGGGCCATTTTGGGGTCCTAAACAATGTTATTTTGTCTTGCCATGGTTAAATTGTAGACAAAGTCATATTTTGATGGTGTAATGTGTAGTTCTTGAAAAGACCTTTCCAATGGGATAGCACACGCCTAAAACGAAGATCATATGAAAACGTTACGACCTCAGGAAGTTGAGGTACTATCTTACCCAAACAGGGCCAACATAACTTTTGGTGTTTCATCTCCTAGGGTTAGATTTTTGGATGTCTAGGGTTTTGGCATTCTTGGTTATCATAAAAAGGCCTTCAAAGCCTCATTGTAATCATCTTCTTTCGAATGAGCATAGCTGTCACATCTCTTCTCACAGATAAAGATGCCACCATTCTAATGAGTCTTGCACTCTGTATTTTTACAGTCTCTTTACAATTATTTCATTAATAGAAATCAAGTATTGTTGTATTTCTCTATTTCTGGAAATTTTCACGAGTGTTTCATTGTAACATATTTTCTTTCATTTCATTCCGAAAATAATCTAGATCATATGCCAAAAGGTCCATGAGATTTTGCAGAAAGTCAATGCTAAGTACAAGAAATGTCATGATCAACACAAGGTACCACACCAGTTTCAAGTGGGAGATAAGGTTTGGTTACATTTGCAAAAAGAGAACCTTACAGGGCCCCATCGAAATCTCTGCCCACTTTGATATGGGCCCTACACTATCATCAAGGTTGTCGGTAGTAATGATTTTGATCTCAACACTCCACCCTTCCTTGGCTTGCACTCAGTGTTCAATGTGGACCTCCTTCGACCATATTTTCCATCATTATTAGACACCTCAGAACAACTAACACCAATAGAGATCAACCCTGACTGAACGGAATAGGCATCCATTGATCAGATAGTGGACACATAGGTCAAGGGAACTCGCGAGTAGAGGATCCAACTTTATCGGATTGTCAAGGGAGGGAAACTCCCACACCAAGGAAAGTGGCTCACCCAGGGCAAAATTCAGCAAAAGTTTCCTCACCTAATGGGGGAACTCAATACAATGGAGACCATTTCTTCCTAAGGGGGGAGTATTGATCCAGGTGGATATTGGTGGCCATCCACCTATTCCAATTGAACCGTCTTGATAGTTTTTACTTCAGAACGTTCTTCTATACTTGTTTGTAATTGTGGGTTCTACACTTTCGAGGATGTCTAAATCCCTACACATCTTCCAGGTGGAGACTAGTGGCCTCCCACGTAATCCAAATTGTGTATTTTGGATGTTTTCATGTCAACACATATTTTTGTACTTCCAAGGCCGTTTTGGGGCCCTAAAAAATATTTTTTTGGCTTTCCATAGTCAAATTGTGGATGGAGTGAATTTTTGATGGTATAATGTTTAGTTTTTGAAAATACCTTTCCAATGGGCTATAACATGCCTAAAACGGAGGTTGTATGCAAAATTTATGACCCCGAGAAGTTGAGGTACGAACTTACCCATCGAAGCCCACATAACACTTGGCGTTTCATCTCATAGCATTATGTTTTTGGATGTCTAAGGTTTTGGCATTCATGAGTAATGTTAAAAAGGCCTTTGGGGCCTCATTGTAATCATTATTCTCAGACAAAATCACATAGCATCCATATCTCTTCTTAGAGATAGCTACCACCATTCGATCAAGTTGATTTCAGTTCTACGTTTTCAACCTATTTCATTTATTCAATAGAAGATATTGTTTATTGGATATATGTTGTTGTTATTTGTATCTCTATGTTATTATATTTAGCCTATTAGTTAGTTCGTTCCTCTCATAAATCTGGATCATCATTGTTGTCAAGGGAGGTGTCGGGGCTACTACAAAAGCATAAGGGAGGAAAGTGGGAGGGGTAATGTCGGGGAGAAGATCAGAAAATGCAGGGGTGGGGGGTGGGGGGGGTGTGTTCATCCAAGTAACCAAGTTAGTCCTCTTCCATGAGTAGGGGGTGAGCTCACTAAGGAATAGATGCATGAGGGAGATAGGAGCAGGATTCGACCATCCATTTCCAACCAACTCATTAATCCCACCTGCCATTTTATATAGAATGAAATGAAATCCTTGAAAATTGCACTCTTAGATGAAAATCTATGTTGGCAATTAAAGAGAAGCAAGGATTTTCTCTACCCTAGTTTTTCATGCTTTGACATGTGCATAGGACATCTCAACAAGTTACAAATAGGAAAAGGAGTGGAATAACCTTGAATTCCAATAAAGAAAATAGTCCTTTACCACCATATTATGAAGTATCATCCATTAAATTTTCATCCTT
>ML778403.1:778204-830900 GCA_009831015.1 Picea engelmannii
AATATATATATATATATATATATATATATATATATATATATATATATATATATATATATATATATATATATTCAACTATTAAAATAATTTCTTATCCTGCTTGAATGCCCATTAATATCTACGATGTCAATGATGCCAACAATGTATATAGGGTTTTTAGTAGAGGCATTGAAACAATCTTCCAATACCTTGATTTATTTAATCATAAATCCCGAACATTGTCTATGTCTCCATATTCAGGTTTTTCCTCTTTCTTCAAGAAACCTACATATTGCTAATATCACATTTTTTTAATACAAGGTAGTTGTATCCAGTTACATGGATTTCTCCTAAGAAAGAGGTTAAAATTACAATTAAGGGTAGTATATAGTTTCATATATGGGACTAAAGTTAGGTGTTATTAGAAAACACATGAGCCTATTGCAGGTAGCCTCTGTGATGACCACAAGGGATATTGGATTTCTTGCGGATATTAAATAGGTTAAATTTGTCCTTTGGTCTTAGAGTAAGAGCTAAATTACTTCTCATTGGCTAAGAGCTTGTCTTTATTGAATATAATAAAATAGGTTAATGAACCAAGATCTAGAGGCATCTGGAAGGAGTGGAAGCATACCCCTTATGGACCATCGACATGTTATTTTAGGTGGTATGGTTTTTCTTGAATAATTATGATTAGTCATCCCACATTCATGGATAACAGTGAGTGATGGTTTTCCTCACTACTGATTGATCATTGATTTATGATAGAAATTTCTACCTCACACACACACACACACACACACACACACACACACACACACACATATAATTTCTCTTATATGCACAATCTTCAAAGACCATTGAAGGCTAAAACGAGGGATATTTGTATGCGCCTTAATGGCATGCCAAGCCACCTATTGAACTACTTGTCATGTTTGTCTAAATAGAGGACATTTTCATAGTTGGAAGATAAAGACAGAGGTAAGTAGAAGCTAAAGGAGAATCAAAGAATAAGAAAGAACTTGATGGCTTGAACATGTAACACACATTATAATAGGAAATAACCCTAACAAGGAGATGAACTAAAACTTTGGGAATATATTTAGGCACATGAGTTTTTGATTTGTAGGAACAAATAATATCTTTGAGGTAGAAGACTCAATTTTTTTGCAAATAGAAGGTGAGCCATCATTTTTTTAGGTAGACAATGCAATGAATATCCATCTCTAATGTTGTATCTATATACCAGATTGCATTAGGTAGGATCCATATGACATGATATTGGATTCTTAGTCTCATAGATTCTTTATCTGTACTTACCACTTCTCACTCTAGATTAAAGACCGAGGGATGGAGTCATAGAATACCTAACGCATATCTATCATGAAATGTTGTTTATTATATAGATTCAAGGAATTACATGTAGATATATTCCTTGTGTATGGATTTATTTAATTGGAGGATTATTACTTGGATTAGTTACCAGATAAGATAAAGGGACCCAAATCATGTAGAATGTGAAAATGAGGCAATTGGATATTGCAGTGACCTCAAGGCACAAAGAGAATATCTTATCTCTTACCATATCCTTCTTAATAGAGGTGTTTCATGGAAACCTCAAGAAAAAAAATGATTTTCAACCAACACAACAAAGAGTGGTAAGAAAATGCAATCATGGAGTAAGAAGAAGATTGCAACTCATGTCAATGGGCATAATGCAAGAACAACAACCTTGTGAGAACCAATCATTGTTAAATAAAACATGAGAACCAATCATTGTTAAATAGGACATGAGACACACAACAACACTTTGAATATCAAACCAAGACATAACTTCCACAAAAGTAAATGACTTACAAACAAAATTGTATACACAAAATTTAAAATATAAATAATTTTACGACTTTGAATGCCAAACCAAGACATAACTTCCACAAAAGTAAATGACGTAAAAACAAAATTGTATACACAAAATTTAAAATATAAATAATTTTACCACCATAATAATTGTGGTCTTAAAAATTAATCCACAAATTTCATAAAATAAAATAAAATAAAAAACTAACTACAAGATATACTTAGTTTTTTCTTTTTTTTTTAATATTTTAACCTCACTAAACCTATTATACAATAAAGAAGACTAGAAATAATAATAAAAAAGTGTTGTAATACGCTAACATACATAAACCATATGTATAGTGATAGAACTTCTACTTTAAATAAAATAAAATAAATTGACATCGCCAATAAGAATATAAAATAAATAGATAGAAGAGGACTCTCACGTGGAAAAGAGTATCCATTCATAACTCATGTATCTAGTTGCGCAATATTACAATTATAAAATTACTAACACACTCATATCACAAGTAACGAAACGTTTTAATTAGATAACAATACATTTTATAACAACACATTTATGTTAATTACATCGAAGGTGTTATTTTAAGGGGATCGTTTTCCTCACTCCTTCGTTGTTTGTCCGCTGTGTATTAACAAGTGTAACATGTGAATAATGTGATCGATGCATTATTCATCAATGTCATTCATGAGATTATGGACAAGAAGGCGATAGATGATGGCTGTGGCTATCCGCCATGCAGCAGCCCAATCATTGGGAGGCTGCTGCAATTTATTTGGTCTCAACTCCATCACATATACATTGCAGCAGCCTCCCAATGATTGGGCTGCTGCATGGTGGATAGCCACAACCGATAGATGATGGTGTGTTTTGAGCAATCAAAGATGGTGAAGGAAGTAGTTGGGTGTCATGATTTCCTAGAAAATAAAATTTCTGAGCATTCCCACCATTATCATGGCCTTTGAAGTCTAAGAACTAGGTGAAATGTGGCGATGGATATCATCTATCAATTGAAATATATGTGGCCTTTCATGGAAGAGTATTTGTTTATGTATGTGTAGACTTTCTTTGGCATTAAAGTGAAAGGAAGGAAACAAAAGGATATGAATGCATTGTTTCAAGGGATGTATCTATGTGGTAAGGAGTAGTTCTTGAATATTGTGAGCACAATCTTTGCATAGTTGAAGATGACGGAGGACGAGTGAATTCGAACGAGTTGGATCAAAGATATGCTCTTCATTAGAGGGACTATTAACATAAGCGAATTAAGAATCTATCATGTCAGTGAGGCACACTACCACAAAAAGTTTCTCTAATATCATTTTATAACATGCCCAACTGCTCGATTGGGCCACGTTACCACGAAAATCAACTATCATTTGATTTAAATTTAGAATTATAAACAACAAGAGATACACGGTCATTCCATTATTGTTAATAACTAATCTCATGAATCCAACTGATTTTAAATGTCCACAGTAAAAATTTAACATACACAACATTCATATTTACAAAATACAAAGTAAATACAACATTCAATCTTAGCATTAAAATTGCAAATAACATTGTGATTAAAAGACTTACCTTTTAAAAAATGATTACACAACCAGATGTAGACAAAGGAAATTCCACCCAACCATAGACTTTGTTACTCTAATTCTCTCAATAGAAATTCATCATTGAGTTGGGGATATGAATCTGCAAGGATGGACAAGCTCCTACATTTTTCTATAAACCACTGCAACAACTCAGATACCCATTAAGAAAAAAATGTCGTGACTCCTACAACAATTCCAAACACCTAAATCTCTTTCCCATCAATCTGCACAACCCAAGGGATGAAATTTCCTTCCTTGTACCATTGTCTCTTAGACAATCTCCATCCCCTCCATGGCTCTAGCACAAACCAATCAAGAGTCTCTCTATTGGGGGATCCAAGAAATCAAACTACAATAGAAGTACTCACACAACAAGCTCACTTTCTCTTGGGTAATTGCTTCAAGAGAGAATCACTCACATGCATAAAATCTCATTTTCAACATAATTTTCAGCTTCAGAAAGCTATATTCAATACCCACAATGGTTGGCTAGTCTTACACAATATTATCCTTTTGTTTTTCTCACCTCTTGCTAACTTCCCAACTCAAATTTTCTCTTTTCCTGTGACTTATTTGTTTCTTATTTTTCTACCAAAGATGATTACACTCAACCCCTATTGTCCCAATTGAGTGGGATGACTTCTTCACTCAACCTATTACATGAATTAAATGGTTTGAGTGCTTAATAGGTCAAAGGAATAAATGGATAAATGAAAAACTGATTATGGAGATGACTCAAGACTTAAGGCATAAGCAAATCCCTCAAAGCCTCATTAGGCCCCCTATTTGGTGGAATCATATCCCCCCATTACTATGGTCCCTACTCGTCTATAGTCGACGATGTATTTCATTTTATTATTTTGCATGTACAATGTTTACATATTACATTGTTTGGCCCATGGCAATTCATAATATTTACAATTATACAATGTGACACTAGGGATCAAAACTATGGTGTTACACAAACATATACTATTCCAACAAAGTCCACTTCAAAATAAAATAAAAAATGGGAAGAACCTTGCTATGCAAATCAAGCCTCCAAGGATTGTGGGACATCGTGGAAGAAGATGTTGGGTTCCTTTTGTCACTTGGGTTAGCAACAAGAGGAACCTTAATTGCTTAGTTGGACTAGCTAAACAACACAGAACATTGGTTAAGAAACATATTTGAAAGAAAAAGAAAATAATATGAAAAGAAACATGAATTAAACAACTATCAACAAGAGATGCAAGATATCGAACACAAAGAGTTGGTATCCAATAGACACTAGTCTTCTTAATTTGAGAACACCAAGAGGAGAAATGTGAGATTTGTGAATCCCTTATTCCTCATAAGGGAGGGCCCTTGAATCCCTCAAGATATCACTTCTACTCTCCTATTCTAACTTAACAATGGTGAAGAAATGTATGAAAAGGATTCCCAAGAGGTGGAAAGTATTTCCTTTGCTATGCTTGCTCAAATTGTTCTTGAGAGAGGAAATGGTTTCCCCAAGAAGATTTGAAGAGCATAACACTACAATAAACTTTTTCCTCATTTTGCATACGATGATCCTCTATTTATAGGAGGATTGATATATATTTCACAACTAGTTTGAAATTTGAATGGGGAGGTCTTTGATGGTACCTCCCATCCTTTTAGTGATACCAAGGCAGAATTTTAGGGCGATTTTGGGGTATGGCCGAGATCCACTTCATCCCAGAAGTGGTTGAGGCCCGACCAAAATCATCAATGTGTCGTTTTTGCATCCGTGTGGGTTTATTGATTGCCATTCATGCAGAGCACAAACTATGTGAGTTGTACGTTGTGTTATTCTGCGTGGATGTGCATGTGTTGTCTTTCTTGAATGTGCACAAAAATTTAGGATCTTTTTGGCATAGTTTTGTGACTATTTGGCCAATCTTGATTGCGATCCACCTGTAATTATTGGTTGTATGTTGTATTTTTTTTTATTGTTTCTTCATCGGTTTTATATATTTGTATGAGCAATTTTTTGGTGATAACAAATGCCCCCTGATGTGTGAGGTTAGGAGCATACATATAGCCGAAATACATCAATGTTTCTTTCTGCTGAAATTGCCATAAGAATAAGATCATTATAGTTGTTGGTAAGAGGGATGGTGAGAGCATCCCATCGGAGGAAAAGGGGATTCGAACTTATGCCAACATTATCTGAAAAATAAAATGGAATGTTGTGTAAAAACGAGGTGGGAATTTCCCATGCTCGTGTCATGAAACACAAATAATATGTTTGTAACTAAAAATTGTTGATGAAACGAATGTTTGCATCGCCCTCCAAGGCGTCAATAACGACAAATGAAGGTTCTGTGGAATGAACTAGCTCTGAATCGAGAAATGGATAATGGTGTAATATGTTGATAAATCAGAGGCATTTATGGACAAGAAAATTTAGAGGTCTTTAGAAATTACTGAAAAAAAGTAGCGGACGCATAGTAAGACCCACCGTAACAT
The DNA here is from genome assembly GCA_009831015.1 of Picea engelmannii. Lineage (NCBI taxonomy): Eukaryota > Viridiplantae > Streptophyta > Pinopsida > Pinales > Pinaceae > Picea > Picea engelmannii. Next base: position 784,115 of record ML778403.1, read on the forward strand.
GAAAATTTGATGGAGTCAAATGTTATAGGGATAAATGACATCAGAATGCAATGGTGAATTTTTTTGTGCCATTCAAGTATGCTCATTGATAGTGGAATGAGAGCCAAGATACTGCCACCTTCCTAGAAACTTGTGCGAACGTTGACAGGGAAGGGGGCACAACTACAAGTAGAAAAGGGCTTCTTGACATTGATTTGATAAAAATGGTATTAGGAACTATATGGAGGAGGGGATGGATGAAATGGTGACTTGAAAGATGTTCAATATGTATGGGACTCGAGAATTTCACTTGGTTGGGGGGAAATGGAATGCTGGAAGTAACCGTAAAACACGATCTGGCGTTAGGGGGACGGCCAGATATTGGGTAATTTGTGTTGAAATGGTGATACTGCAGAGTGGATGAAAGGTCAAAATACAGATGTTTGGGGTAGAGGTGTTGATGATAGTTGGTATTTGGAACATGATATGGATAGCTTTGAAAATATGGTGATGAAAAGGTAATTCCCCAACCAAGGGAGAAAAGGGTTATTGTGGGCCAAGGAAAAAGACAACACTAGTTGCGATGACAAAAATCTATTCTACCTTCTAGAATTTAAAATATGCTTTATAAAATTACCAAATAAATAAATAATAATTGGGTTGAAATTACACGTAGAGAAATAGGTTCCCCAATGAAGTATGTCTTGGCCTCATTGGGCGCCAGTATGGAATGTAATTGATGAAGGGTGGGGGGCCCATGGGTGGGTTTTTGTACCAGGTAGATGGATGGCAGACCTAATTGCAGACGGGAAATTGATGTTGGGGGATATGGAAGGTTACTAATAATGTTGAGGTGCATCTAATGGAACCGAGAACATGAAGTGGGAGTCAAACATGGGGTGGTTAGAATGATGATGAGGAAGAAGTATGAGAATCTTACTCAGGGGTCTAACACTACCAGGACTATCGATCCTAATAGATAGAACAACACAAGTGTCAATATGCGAAGGGATAAATATATGTGGGGAAACTCATGGAGATGAGAATGCTACCGGTTGATATTACCTGAATGCAATGGAGGTGATGGTATCACCGAGAAGGGTGTGGGGATCCTAAGGATAAATGTCAAGGGGTATAACTAGGATATGGATTTGTTTGCAGACGGTGTGAGTGCATGCCAATTTTGAACATATACCTGAAGGGGACATAGAGTGGCCAAGACTGAATGGGTTGAAATAGTTAGATCAAGTACTTGTACAAACAAACATCAAATACCCGAAGTGAAAAACATCTAATGATAAAGAACATATGACAACTATTTGAAAATTAAATGTGTGAGAAGTATGTGTACATTTTTCTAGGGTGTAAAAAGAGGCCCCCAGGGCTTGGTGATGAAATGAGGAACCGATGGTACCATGGTGAAGGTGACAGAGTCAATATCCCAGTGGTGTGAATGGTGTAGAGAACATATCTCTTGAGCTCCCGAATGAACCTAAGGAAGTTGGAGAAATGGGTGTATATATGGGCATGGGGCCCAAAATTCCACCTCATTTGTACTTATGTATGTGGAGGTCTACGAGTGGTGCTTTTGGAAGTTTTTGAGTGGTACAAGAGCCTACGGACCTGTATTTAACTTGCGAGAGATCTAGTTAAGTTGTCAGAACCTCCTGCATAGATTAGGTATGTTTTTCTAGGGTTGGGGGTCGTACGGTTGATTTTATGACTGGGTAGGGAGGATCACGTGGGAGAAACTTTGGTTCCCATGCACATGTGTGTGGGTAATATTGATTCATCCCCGTACATATTGCGTGACTGTCTTAATATCCCTCTCGCAGATGTGCACATGTATCATGCTTGTTACCATGTAGAGGGGGTTTTGGGATGAGCACGATTGTAAAATGTACAGTCGTGCACATGCACATGGATATTAAAGTAACACTTGTGCACATGTGTATGACTTTATGGAGTACAGTTGCACATGTCTTGTGCGCCTCTCGTTGGATTTGGCATGTGGTAACCACATGACTATAGAATGTGTTGGGTATGTGTTATATTCTTTGCATGTATGTGTGTGGGCGCATCAGATTCGACAACTGCGTTTGACGATCCCAACTTCCTTCACTCTTTGTGTCGTGTGCGTCGGGCGCTTTGTTGGGGGGTCTCAGGGGGGCCAGGTTTCCCCCCCCTGTTTATGCATAGAGTTCATCTTTGAGTGGTAGGCTGGATCCAATGGGGTTCAGGAATCTCTCTAAAATTGTTTTTTGGGTAGTTTTTGCTATTTTAGCAGATTTTGCTATTTTTAGCAATTTTCTAAATTAATCCCGGATTAAGGGATTAGGGTTTTGGTAGCTATGAAATACCTAAAATATTGCATATATTGTATGGTTAATGGTGAAATTAATACAAAGAAAATTTGAAAGGTGCGACACCAAGGAAGGCTGGTTTTTCTCCCGGTTAAGGGTTTCCAGCATAAATCTCTGTGTACTATGTGTATGAGCCATTAATTAATTTATGATTTGCTTAAGAATTTGTATGCATTTATTTACTTCACAGGTTTAAAACTTATAGAATTTATATTCGTGTTGATGAGCGCCACTGTGATGGATACAACCACGCAAATGTGCGTGACTGTGGGGGGTATAGTCGCAGAGGTAGTAAATTCTGATTTTTGGTGAGTGTTTGGGTTTTTTGTGGTGAGAAAAACTAACTCAATTTTTGTTTATATTTGGTGTAGGTTACTGAGTGGAAATCCATTATGCTGATTCATTAGCATGAGTTGGACTGGGAGGATTTTCGGAGGGCCATGGGGGATGATCCTCATGTTCGACGTTATATGGCCTGAGCCATCTTACTTCAGTTTTTCGATTGTTCACTAATTTGCTCACACGAGGCCCTACTAGAGTATATCATCAGGATGTGGCAGCCAGAGCAATCTTATTTGAGGTATGGGGGTGCGATGTTCATATTACAATGGAAATTAACATCTACTTCATCACTGGGCTCCCTTTTTGGGGCACAAAGTTACCTATGTAGCTGAGGATTCTATCGGGGGTGACGCTAGAAATAATGGATGATTGACATTTTTCAGGGACTAAAGTAATGAGCAGTGGATCTATCAGTATAGCTGCTATAGAATCAGTGGAGACACAAGTTTTTTGCACGATGATTGTACATTGTTTTGGGTCATTGGGGACCCAATGAATATCTAGGGCACACATGGCGATCACATAGCAAGCGAAGGAGAGGCATATGTATTCCTGGGATCGCATGATGCGGGCTTGCATGGTAGCATAGCCATACATGTGTGTCTCTACGGGGATCGAAGAGTTTTCCTTTAGGTCAGTGCTTTGTTCATTTATATTGGAGAGGGTGATTCTTCTACGCCCTAGAGTGATTTTCGATCTGTTTCCATCGTGTGATCCTCTACTAACGAGGTGGTAAGAATTGATGCCTCGCTAGGGTGGTGGTGAGGTGGGTTATTATTGTACCCCTAATTTCGAGGGGTTTTGGCAGTAGACCCCACATATTATACTAGATTTCCCATATCATGGACTAGATTTCCATCATCACCCGTATATGCGTCTACCAGCTAGTGAATTGTGGGATCACTAAGGTGAGTTTGTTGTACTTTGTATATTTATATGTTCTTTGATTTTAAATACTTTGATGTGGGAAATATTGATAGAAAATTATTGTGTGTTTATGCAGATGTTGTGCCCAACGGGCGAGAGGCTAAGTTTGTATGGGCTGTAGTGGAGGAGCAGGAGGTTGAGGGTCAAGCGAGGAGGCGCTGACAATATGATGACCTGGGGGTGGGGACATGACAGGATCCTAGGGTGGGTTTGAAACATGTTGAGGAGACAAATGATATGGCATCAGTGTTTCATTAGGTAGAGGAATTGTAGAGGAACCTGGAGGCGGTATTGGATGAAGTGCCAGAGGAAAGGTGGCCACATATCCATGACAAGCAGATACTAGAGCAGTGAATAGGTGGGAACCCCAACTGGGGGTCAGTTGTTTGACACGTGGACCTAGCGGGAGAAGAATTGACTAGTATTATACTCATGAGGGAGGTGCACCTTGGTGGGGGAGCAAGGGATCCACCAGGTGGCAAAGATCCACCAGCGGACCCATGTGTTGGTGATTGTTTAGAGCTAGCGGATCCATAGGGGTTGGATCATGTATGGCTGTGGCTGATTTTTTATGATGTATAGGAGTCTTTGAACTCGTATGGTTGTGACACGAGGCCTAGCCATGGGGCTAAGGAAAGTTATATATTTTTGTATCAAAAACTTGAATGATATCTTTTGATCAATATATGAGTAGACCTTTTGATGATGCTTCTAATATTTTAGTAAATATGTGTGATGTTTATACATGAATGATTTTTAAATGTATGTTAATGTGATAAATGTAAATCTAAATGATTATCCATATGATCTACAAACTGGTTTAATCTTATAGGAATATGAGTAAATGTGATTGAATCAAAATTTTGTGACAACAGTTTAACTTGCAGGTACTTGCGGTATAAGTATGGATCATGGACACGATATACATTGTTTAACTATAAGACGATAAGCTAGTAATATAATAGGATGCTTAAGTGACGAATATGGAGGTGGATGGCCTCTAAGAGGAGGCCAATGACAACGAATTATTGAGATTGGTTTTTGGTGGAAGGAATATACCGATGGAGTGAATTAGTACATGATCCAGGGTGTAAATGGCCAAAGCTTCCAAAGCAAGATTCCAATTCCAATGGCTGGCCCTATCAACATACCCGATGTGATAAGCGAACGGAGGATTCATCTATCAAAAAAAGGACAAAGGATTAGGCCCATGTTGTGGTATGTCTAGGTGTCTAACAAAGACTAAAAACAATAGGGAAATCCAAGAAGAACCTAAGGTAGAGTGGCTATGGTTAAGGTTACAATTTCTTCATGTATAACCCATTGACAGGGTCCTTAAGTGTGGCTCCTTCGGGATGAGCCAGAATGTAGGTGCCTTTGATGAGGAAATGAAGAATGATATAGGGATCTTTCCAAAGCGATTCAAATTTTCCATGGCCTAAGGTGTCATGGGCGATATCGTAGGCTAGTACTAGGTCTACTTCGATAAAGGATCATGGGGCTATTTGACGATCAAAGATGCAATTGGACCATTTCTTGGTAGATTCATTGTTTTATAGAGATGATGGGAGATCCTCGTTGAGATATTCGAGAATGAGATATCATTGCTTGATGGGTGTTGTATCTGGAGGACCTTGATTGTGGTGTGTAGAGTAGATATTTCCCATTCTATGGGGAGGATGACTTCCACCCCATGAATGAGATGGAAAGGCATGAAACTGGTGGAAGTTTTAACTGTTGTGTGATATCCCATAAGGATGAGAAAAGAATGTGATGCTAGTTGGTATTATGATTATCTACTATTCACCGCAAAATTGTTTTGAGCAATTTATTGACTGCTTCAACTTTCCCATTGGACTATGGGTAGTAGGGGGATGCGAACTCATGAATAAATCCTAGTTTGTTGGAGGGTTCAACGAAAAAATTCATTCTCAAAATTTTTTCCATGGTCGGACACTAGTTGGAGGGGAACTTTGAAGCGAGAAATGATGTGATTGAAGAACAAATGAGCATCTGTGTATGTTGTATTGTTGAAGGTGGGCATGGATTCTGCCCATAATGACTACAATATACGTGTGCCAATTGTTGGATGGGGGGTTGCAAGTTATGAATTCAATTCCCCACTTATAGAAGGGGACAACAATGATAATCGGATGGGGAAGGGAAGGTGGTACTCAAGTTTTTTGTGCGTATAAATGAAAGTTGTCACAACACTTGATTGCATGTATGTAGTCATGGAATAGGGTAGGCCAAAAGTACCTGGCCCGAACTATTTTCTGTGCAGTGGAAATGCCACAAAGGTGACCTACACATGCTCCACTATGATAGTCGTTGAGCACCTTGTCTACTTCCTCAAAGGTGAGGCATCATCATAGAATGGTGTCGATGCCCCTATGGTATAACACTCCTCCTATGAGGAGGCAGTGTGAGGTTTGGCGATGGATTCGAAGATGGTCATCTCGGGAGAGTTGAGGGACGAATTTTTATGTTCTCAGATAGACAAGAATATCTTTGTACCATGGATCATCGGATGAAATGAAGAATACATGTTCATCCTGGAATTTTTCATTGACGGGGGCGGTCAGATGAGTTGGATAGTAAGTCGACCATGAGTTATACTAAGACAAGAGATTTTTTTTCTTTTGGGAGTAGTGAACTCTAGATCGTATTATTGGAGGATGACGATCCAATGAGTGAATTTTCCATTGATCTGAAAGTGACTGAGTAGATAGTGCATAGGGTTGGAATCAACCACTACTGTGGTAGTGCGAAGAAGGATGTAGTGACACAACTTTTGGAATGCAAGGATGACAATGAGGGAAATATTTTCCTCTTGATTGTATTTGAGAGGGGCCTGAGATGTTTTTTCTAATATAGTAGACAACATTTTTGTGCTAGTCATTTCCTACTTGGACAAGCACTCCTGCAACTAAAAATTTGGAGGTACACAAGTACAAGATATAATCCTTATCCTATTATGGTAGACTAATTAAGGGTTCTTTGATAAGTTCTTCTTTGAGAGAATAGAACACATCTTGAGCATGTTGGTCCCAGTGAAATGGGACATCATGTCATAGTAAGCATAACAAGTCATGGGAGCGAATAGCATAATCGAGAACAAAATGATGTAAAAAAATAGTTTTTCCTTGGAGGCTCTGTAATTGGCATAGGTTATTTGGAGGAGGGATCTCATTGATGGCATGGACCTTAAGGGGATCGATGGCGATTCCTTGTTGGGATACGATGAATCCCAATAAGCGACCTATAGTGACACAAAAGACACACTTCAGGGGGTTGAGACGAATGTTTTATTGCCGATAATTTTCAAAGATGATCCGAAGATCTTTTGTGTTGGGAGCGATGTTTATAACGAGTGGTGAGGTCATCTAAGTATGCGAGAATAATGTGAGACAAATCATGAAAGGTGTATGTCATGGTGCGTTGTAAGGTGGCACTGACATTTTTTATTCTGAAGGGCATCAATCGATATGCAAATGTGCCGCAGAGTTTTGTAAATGTGGTTTTGTATTGATCTGCATCGAAAATGTGATTCTGGTTATAGCCATAAAATACGTCCATGAGTGACAGAACTTAGTGGCGAGCAAAATCATCAATGACTTGGTCAATGAACAGTGTAGTAAAGTTGTCTTTCAGACAAGATTGATTAATATTGTGAAAATTAGTGCACACCGTAATAATACCCTATTTTTTGTTGACAACGACTGGATTTGAAACGCATGATTTGTAGGTTATTAGGTAGATGAAGCCAACGGTACTAAGTTTATCAATTCCATATTTAATGGACATATATTTAGAAGGGTGAAGTGGTCTTTGATTTTGGCGGACGGGGGAAATATTATTCCATGTGTCTATATTGTGTTCCATAATGGTTGGGTCTAATCCGAGCATCTCGGTGTACGACTAGGCGAAAACATCCTGGAATTCTTGGAAGAGGGACTTATATGCTATGATTTTTTTGGGAAAGCATGCATAGCCAAGAGTGATTTATTCCATGACATTAGGATTGATGGAGATATCTATTTTAATTTTGGAGGATATATTTTCCATATTTCTTTCTTCAAAAGCATTAGGGGTGAGTATTGGATTTTTGAACCAATTCACATGGCCACAGGGAATGAAATCCTTAGCTTCAATGGAACATACATAAACATATGAGTGTGGCTGAAAGGCATTGTGAGCAATAAAAAAGGATCGGTGGTGAAAGGAATCCCATGGGTAATATGGTCCACATAGAACTTCCAGAATGTCTTCATCGGATTGAAAAATAAAGGAGTATAAGGAGTCTGTGACAGGTGGGATCGATGTGTTGAGATGCATGGGAATAATGGGAGAGGTATCTATGGATAGAGGGTGGGTTGATTATTGGAGATCATAATTTGAATTCGAGGTGGATGGACCTATGTGGGGGGAATGAGAACCTTTACTAGATGTCATGAATGAAATATATATATACAAGTTGGATGTGGGATTGTATGGGGGAGGGGGAATCTTGTAAATGGGTGTTACAAGGGAGTTTGGGTGGTTTGGTGGGAAGTTTTCACATCTTGGTGGAATGGAGATGACTAATGGGTTCAAAGGAAGGAGGTTGGCCTTGGAGGGCTTATGATGTGATTTCTAGGACGGGGATTGTGCATATCATGTTCCATCTGGGGTTGTACTTATGGTGTGATGAGTGGGATGAAATCCCTCTGACAAGCCCATATCTCAATGATGAGTGGGAATATGTATGTGTAATAGTCCATCAGGTAACATAACACACAAGAGCATCGTAAATGCTCATTTACTGATGTGGAGACATAGTAAATGTTTTGTGTGTTAGTAATAGTGGGGGTATCTTGAGAGGGTTCTGGTATTGGTGTTTTTATTACTTCTCTTAGATTCTCCTGGTAATGGGGATGGCCAAGAAATTATGCGTGTAATGACCCTACTCCCTGCATAGGGTGCATGCTTGGTTGGTATGCAAGACTTTTGTCTTTGTAGAAGAGGATTCTACTGGGGTTGGTGGCACTATGGGGATAGTGAGTAGGGGTGAGGGCTTGGTAATTTGAATGAGATTGCGTAATTTGGTCAATGCATGGAAAAGGTGGGTGGTGTGTCCAATGGTAGCGCATAGTGTGCATGGGGGTTGGATGTGTGGTGAGGAAGGAAGAGTGGGGTATTTATTTCTCCTGTCACAATGTTGGTTGGTGGCATGGACCCCTTTGCGAGTAGTTGGGTTTCCTATAGTGGTAATATTTACCCCAACTATGTGAATAGTTGGGTGAGTGGGTAGTCAAGCCATAGGTTGCGGACCTAAAGTCATGGGTTGCGGTGAGAGAGATAAGCCTAGTACCATAGTTGGTGGTTCAAGATACCATAAAAGGATGGGTATCACCGTATTTGGTAAGGTGAGACTAGCAACAACTTCATATGTTGTTGGTCCGATGGGGTAAAAGAAGGGTATTTGGGTAATGGCATGTGGAAATGTTTTCCAAATAGGGAGTTGGCCCCTCGTGCAAAGGTTGTTGGATAATTATTTCTGGGAATAACATAAGGTTATTGGATAATTATTCCTAGGAAGAACATAAAGGGGGGAGTATGAGGGCATGACATATTGGTGTCTATGAGTTTGTAAGAGGATTTGATGTTCTATGGTGAGGAGGATGTTTTAATCTGATCAATTATAAATTTTTGTTTAGCCAAGTGGAGGGAACTGTCTTGCTTGTTCTGGGAGGGGGGAGGTGTCTAGTTGTGTGTTGGAAGACACCTTGGTGAGGGATTGGATTTTTCAAAACCGTCGGTGGGGGTGGAATCATATAGTTGGGAGGTACCTGTTGTGGCCCCTGGGGAGAAGGAGGGCATGGGGGATTCATATCTTCCTTCATTCATTTGTAATAAAATATTTTGGGACAATGATGGGTGTAATGGTCACACTTGCCAAATAATTCACATGGGAAATTGGTTCAAAGATTATTATTCCTTCCTTGGCATGGTTTTCCATTGTTATTTCCCCCTTGGGGATTTTGGTTAGCCTAGTTTTGGTTCCCCCTTGCTGAGGTATTTGGATATTGGGGATTCCCCCCTATCCTTGGTTTCTATTCTTTCACTTTCTTCGATTGTTGTTGGGTTGATGAACAGGGTTGGTTGTATTCATTTTTTTAAACACTTGAACTTGTTGAATATGAAATGGTTGGATAAAATTTACCCCTGCCTGCTACTAGCCATGTGTTGGGGAAGTTGGTTGAGGAGGACCAAGGAAGGGATAGTAAGTGTTACTTTGGGGAGGTCAGTATTGGTTGTATGAAGTGGAGGTGCCTCCCATAGGTTTGGGAGTATATGTTGTGGGTGAAAATGCTATTTCCTATTGAATGGGAACTTGGTAAATGGGGGGGGCAGGGGAAAGGTACTGGTGGTCCCATGATTGGAGGGGGGGTTCCATTAATGACGGTTGATGTGGTGGGGGAGGGTAGTATGGGTTTTCCCCATATGGTGGTTGGTAAGTATTGACACAAAACGTGATGTTCCTAGCATGTGGGTGAGTATGGTCCATGGAACCAATCAACCCATCGACAACATGTGATGTTCCTAGTTTGTCTTGACCAAATGGTAAAGGGTCAGGAGCATCAAGTAGTACGATATAAAGGTACCCTAATTGAGAGTAGATTCAATCAAAATTTTGGGCCTCGATGATGGCCTCGTCTTCAGTTTGAGGGAAAGTGGTGTAAAATTCCTTAGCGAGTAGAGGAACTATTGATTTGAGGAACCAATATAGTTGTTGTTGTGAGGTAGTATCGTCTTTGCAAATACTTCTTCTTCTTCTTCACCATTCATGAATGTGATCGGATATATGGATGGTCGAGGTTTGTTTGAATTCTGTTAAGATTTCCAATACATTGTCATGGTGCATTGGGAGTTGAAAGAAGGATAAGAAGGATTTCACCAACGACTCAAAGTTTGAGTGGGACCGGACTTTCTCATCCACATACCACTTAATAGAGCGACTAGTGAGATTTATTTGGAACATTTGTAAGCGAATGAAATATTCCATAATGCTATTGGAATAACACCATAGGTGAAAATACATAATGTGATTGGTGTGGTCTTCTCTGGAATTGCCTTCGCATTTGGGAATATCATAAGGTAGTTTAGTGGGAATATTTGGCCATGTGGTGTCATGTAATATGGGATTGTTCATTAGTTTTGTCAAATATGGTATATTGAAAGATTCCAAGTATTTCATGGAGGGGGGAGTATCCACCGTGGTATGTGATGGTTGGTAAAATGTTCCTTGTGAGGATGGTTGGGAGCTTGTTCCTTGCGAAGAAGTTTGGGCTCCACCTCATTGTGGTGGAGGACTAGTGGGTGATTTTCTCTAGGTATTGGTGCCCAAAAAATTAGATCCAAGCAAGGCTGATCATAGGATCGTGTCACTTACTGGTGTATGTGAATATTGTGTTGATGTATCATTCAAGTGGGAGATACCTCTGAAAATTGGGGGGGAGTTCAAACATATAGAATGACAGGGATGGTATGGTTCCCCTATGATTATGGACTATGTGTGGATATTTGATGGTGGTGATGAGAAGAATTTATTTAAACTACCGAATCAATGTATTCATAAATTGCATGTAATCAAATGGTGACAATCATACATATAAAAACAATGTAACTATTAGTTTGGTTGTTTTTTCTGACTCTGCATGGGGGAATATAAAAAATGAATATGCATGTACTATTTGATATAGAGTCCTTCCTCTCAAATAACAATGGACCTCGAAAAAATCTCTCTATAGTGGGGTCAGAACCCACTTGAGGAGACACTAGTGAAGGGATGAACAATCAATTATAATGAGGTGTGAAGGGGGCATATCTCGAAAGTACTCGAGATATTTCCCAAGAGTCATTCAAAATCATAATGAGGTATGATTTCATCCCACAAACACCACCTTGGGTAGATAAAACCTAGAATTTGGTCGCTAAGTCACCACGATCAAGTATGACATTTAGATTTTTGGCATAAAAAATCAGTCACAGGATGGATACTTTCCAAGGGTTGGGTGACCCGAGGAAGCATAGACATAACAACTGAACCTCGAAATTAACCCTTCACAGGTGTTTGCCTACCTTATGGTGTAGGAATTCTTGATTGGGAGGATTCTGGTATCCTATTTCGCAACTTTCTAAGTTTCAATGAAAAATGATGATGGGGATTTATTTGGATGCCTATCCCCAAAATCGTAACTTAGACTACCAAATTCTTTTGTGTTCCTCCTGTAGAGGTTAGAAGTGGATTGATTATGGTTTCTTTTAGGATGTGAGAGTGGGCTGAGAGGTTGGGGTCATGGGCCAACCTCGTTGATTAAAAATGGCATGCACAAAAATCTCTTTACGAAATAAATCAATACCTTTTGATCTTCCCAGATCGATTATGAGCATGAGAAGAACATACTACAGTTTCAAGTATCTAATGAAAAACCTTTTGAATATGTGATGTGTGCAAGAAGTGATGGTCAGTGATGAATTTTTAATAATTTAAGTGAGAAAATTTTGGCAAATGGACATCTCTTGGTCCTTTACAGATGTTGCTTACTTCTAACTTACTAGATTTCACAAACAATCCTTGCAAAAATTGACAAAGCCCTAGGTAACTAGCATGGTGGACATGTGAGTCCTTACACTTGAGATTTAATCTATCTAGAATGTTATCTAATATAAGAAATCCTTGAAACTATTCCTAGATTGTGAACATGTGGGCATGTGTGGGCCCTTATAATGATTTAAACTTCCTAAGTGATTTGAAACTATCCTAATATTGTGCACATGTGCTCCCTTACAACTCTTTGAGAGTATGTTTCAAAGATAATCTAATAGGTATTGGCCTCTCCTAAGATGGTGATTTTTTAAAGGGAGATGAAGGTTTCTTCAAGAAATCTCTTTTTCTGATTTCCAAGATCACACAAGGGTGCGAGGAAAGAACATACTCCAAGATTTTCAAAATAGAGTTCTAGTCCTGAATTAATGTTATGTTTTTCTAGAAGAAAATATTTTTAATGAAATTCAAATGCTAAACTTTAAGCCATCCATGTGGCAACCAAGGAAATCAAAAGAGACTATGGATCTTTTTAATCCCCCTAGTAGTCTATGTGTGACTAAGTTATCTATGTAAGAATGAATGTCAAGATTGCTTGTTATGGATTTTACAAAGTGAATAAATGAAATCTAAGCTACTGGAAAAACCTCATCCTCAAAATCCCTTACAATGTAGTGAAAAATAACTTATGGACGGATTTATGCACAGGAAGTCACACAAAGTGTGTAGACCACGCAAAATGAGAAAGATGAGTATGTACAGTTTTGCGCATACCACACGACTATTTTTCCCAAACCCATGTGCAAATAGGAAAATGGTGGGCCGAAAAATTAAAATGAAATCCTCCAACAACGGGCTGAATTGTAGTGTCTGAAGGGTAAGATGAACAGGTTTTGGACTTTGCAAACACCAGAGAGTGAGAATAGAAGGTATAAGATTCCAAAGGGGGAGGAATTTGATTCCCAGATCCCCAGTATGTTCTCCAAACTGTTGGGTTAATTTTGTCACCTGGGTGAGCGAAACAATGACCCTTAATCGCTTAGTTGGACTATCTAAACAACATCAAACAATGGTTAACAAGTTAGTAGGCCTGCAAACAATAAAACATATTCCAAAGAAAAAGAAAATAATAGGCAAAGAAACATGAATTACACAACTATCAACAAGATATGCAATATATTGAACACAAAAGAGTTAGTATTCAATAGAAACTAGTCTTCTTAATTTGAAACACCAAGAGGAGAAATAGGGGATTTTTGAATCCATTATTCCTCCTAAGCGAGGGCCCTTGAATCCCTCAAGATAACACTTATACTCTCCTATTCTAACTGGATAATGGTGAAGAAATGTATGAAAAGGCTTCCCAAGAGGTGGAAAGGCTTTCCTTTGATATACTTTCTCAAATTGTGCTTGAGTTACGAAATGGTTTCTCCAAGAAGATTTGAACAACATAACACTACAATAAACTTCTTCCTCTTTTGCATACAATGATCCTCTATTTATAGGAGGATTGATAGATATTTCACAACTAGTTTCAAATGTGAGTGGGGAGGTCTTTGATGGTACCTCCCATCCTTTCAGGGATCCACATGCATAATTTTAGGGAGATTTTGGGGTATCGTCAAGATCCACTTCATCCCAGAAGTTGTTGAGGCCCGATCAAAATAATAAATGTGTCATTTTCTCATATGTGTGGGTTGCTTGATTATCAGTTGCATGGAGCACACAATATGCATGTTGAATTCTATGTTAACCTGTGCAGATGTACGATTACTATATTTATGGAAGGTGCATAGAAATTCGAGATCTTTTCTAGATAGTTTTGTGACTATCTAGCCAATCTTGATTTTGATCCTCCTATAACTATTAATCGTATGTTATATTTGTGTTAATTATTTCTTCATTGGTTTTCTATATTTATATGAACAATTTTTTGGTGATAACAAAAGAAATGAACATTTATATATATGTAAAATGCCATATCAATATAACTTACTAAACTTATTCAATTATATAAAATTCATCAATTAATAGAACATGTTAAATGCTTAAGTATCGTTCTTTTTAAGAATATGCAAAGTGGACACACAACAATTTATTTATGTTGATATGTACCTACATATTATATATTATTTCTACTATAGAACATAGTTACCATTTAATCAATTTCTCCATAATTGTTATTATTAATTACAATTGATAAATCCATTCTAGTTAAATTGAATAATGAGACATATTCAATAATATAACAAAAATTCATATATAGATATATAATACATTATATCATAAAGTTAAAATAAAAAATATCATGTCATCACCCCTAATTTATTGTGATTCTTGTTTTATTGTTTATCTTATAGACAACTTTTAATTAATTATCTTAAAGCTTCATTATAAAATTTTTAATCATAAACTTCGAATTGTTATACTCTCACTCCACAATTTATTATACAAGAGTTAAAGATAGAATAAAATACCTTTTAAATTTTTTTGTATTTTCAAATAGTCAAAGTTTGTCTACTCATTTCCAATTGTTTGAAAAGTTTGGGTCTCTTCGTTCGATTTACTTTCTTAAACGAGATTTATACTTTTCGATCTTCAATTTTGTTCTACTTGTATTTCATGATAGGAGATATAATGTTTTTTTTTTTTTCGTAAGTGAGTGTGAGTTCTTGTATTACTGAAAGAGGTTATGATATAAAAAAAGGGGAAATCCCTTAATCTGCCAAAAAAGAAACTAGATCAGGGATTCTGGAGTTGCATTGTCTAATATAGAAGGGGGTGAGGTTAGGCCGCCACCATGGGAAGCCGACCCAGTCCTCCTAAATCCAGTTTGAAAAACTGAACAAAATCATATACATAAAAGACATAATCATAAAAAGGGGTTGCGCCTACACTGAACACTTCGTAACCAAGGGTTGAATCGACGCTAGTCTAGGATGATGGGATGCATTTTGTCTCCATCCTTTGTTGCCTCATTCTCTTTCCTCTAAACCATTGTGCACATATTTCTGATACAAGCTGGTGTTCTTCTTCGATATTCTGGTGTGATGTCCATGTGGTGGACATAGCATAGGTAAAGGTGGAATTGGCCTACCATTCATTCCATTTTCTCCTTCTAGCTCCTCTAGTCTTCCGCTAGTCATCTTGTACTGGTCTCTAGGTTGCTAAGGTGACTCAGGATTTCAATGAGAACCTTTTTGTGGTCCCTGATAGCATCCCTATTGGTCTCTTTCCGATCAGTGCTGAACTTGCCTATCAACATCTTTGTTCGCCAGGCTTCCTCCATGGTTTTGTGGTAGAGGGTTGTTTTGGTCCGTGTGGCCCCTAGGTCTCTTATCCCATCTAATTCCTGAATTAGGTCCTTCCAGGATTTTCCCTTGCGTGTGGTGTTGATTTCTCTCTCCCACCTAGTGATGATCGCATTTCCCTTTGGATCGACCTGCATAAGAAATGTACCCTTGGATTCTCTAGCCGCTTGCTCCATCCTTGTAATCCTTCGGGAGCTTGGCAAAGGTTCTTTCTCCTGGGGACCTCTCTTACTATGGGTTTTCTTCATTTGTACCATATTGACTTGTTTGTGGTGGTTTTTTCCTTGAGTTCTTCTCCTATTCCTATTCACCCCTTCCTTGTGTTTAATATGGCCTCTGTAATTGCTTCTCTCCGGTCTGTGGCTATTCCTAGTGTTTCTTCTCTTATGGGATTTCCTCGGCTGTGGGCTTGTCCTGGAAATCATGGGCTGCCCATAAAGGTGTACCTTCTAATTCTTATTCACTACCTCGATATGTGTGCTCTTGGGAGCCCTGTCATAATCCTTGCACCAATCCTTTGCTTTGCATGCTATGCGAATTTCAATGCCACTCCCCGTATCTGTCCTTGGGTGAGGTGTACCCATACTTGACCATGGGAACTCCTTTTGTCCTTCTTCCTTTGTCGCCTACTGATTATCTTCTCTGCTTTCCCACGAACAGTCCATGTACTTCTTCCTATTGACAAGATCGTGGTGTCATACCTCCTTTTGTTGTGTGACCTGGTTCTGCATTGTAACTCATGTTTGAGCGATGGACTATCGGATTATGCCTGGTTATCCCTGTGCCTCCTTCCTTGATGCGGTTGTACATACTTTGGCTGTAGTCATGGTCTTTTACCGCTAGTTGGATGCAATCTATTCTGAACTAACCATTCAGGATGTTACTCCAGATAGTGTCAAGTTCAAGTCCTTCCTTGTCAACCCCCTCATTAGGGATTCTGTCCACCAATCCATTTGCTGACCTACGTACCCAGCGCAACTCCACTGTGATCCCCGTCTGCAAGTGCTCCTGAATTTTTTGCATGGAATCTGCCAAGCTCCAGTGCCTCTAAATTTTTCCCAATTTGGTTCCATTTTGGAGACTCTTTACTATGTTGATAACCAGTGTCGAATCTCCTTCCACTATGGCATTTGTCATCCTTTCGCGTCTTAGAATCTCGAGGCCGGTCTGTAGGGATCCAAATTCCACGACTTTGTTATTTGAGTTTCCCAGACTCCCAGCGTACAACCAGATTATATTTCCCTCACTATCCCTGATTACTCCTCCCAGTCCTGTCCATCCTGGGTTACCTTTTGACGCCCCGTCAAAATTCATCTTGAGGGATCTTGCTGGTGGTGGTTTCCAGTTGCGTTCACCTACTTGTAGTTGTGGCAACCATCTTACTTGATTGGGGTTGTGTCCTTCTTTCAGGTGGATGGATTCTAGGATTCGGGAGTCCTGGTCTATGAGTTGCACTCTTTCTGTCTGGAAGTTGCATCTCTGCACTGTTTCTCTTGTCATGGAGATTATTGTTTCCTTGATCTTCCATTCCGGCCAACTTTCGTTCCTGAAGATGCATCGGTTCCTTTCCTTCCATATTTCCCATATGATCATTCCTAGAATGAGGGTCCAACAGATATCCACCTCTTCATTTTTGTTGTAGTTCTCTTTCCAGATATTGATAGTTGTGGATATGTTGCCTCGGATCCTATTGGACCATCGAAAGATACCTGCTACCCAGTCCCATATCTCTATTATGTAGATTCATTTGTCGAGGAGATGGTCCATTGTTTCTTCCTTGGCTTGACAGAGGTGACATCTGGATGGGCCTATGAATCCCCTTTTCCTTAGGTTTTCCCAAGTTAGAATTCGGTTGTGGAGTATTAACCATTGGAAGATTTTTATTTTTGGCCAGTGGGGGTTGTTCCAAAGCTTATCCCAATGTTGCACTGGGTGTTCTTAGTCATGGCACATGATATATTGTCAGACTTCTTTTAGGTTGAATTCCCGCCGTACTTTTTTCCCCATATCATTTGTTCATTTCCTTTCGTGACTGCAATTTTTCTTTTCCCTAATTCCTCCTCCACCTCTTTTACTGTTGTTGCAGTTTGGTCTCTATTTTGTGGAGTGAGAGTGTCCCAGATTCTCCATTTGTTGCGATCTGTTTCTTGTTTCCAGTAATGGTAGACTTGGGTTTTACCTTGTGCGATCATCTCCTATTGGAGTTCCTCCCTGTATGGTTTCTCCAATCTAGGTTCCTGTTGCCATCTGTCCTCCCAGAATCTGGTTGTTCTGCCATTCCTGACTTCCCAAAAGATGTGTGTCTAGATCCAGGCTTTGTTGCAACAAGCTAGGTTCCATATGGCTGAACCTTCCTTGGTGCCTCTGAAGCAGATTATGTCATGGTCGCTTATGCCCGAGGTATACTTTTCCTTCCATAGGTTTACCCTTGGTGTAGTATTTCCTTTGACCCAATGCTACCATAGTTTCTCCCCATATGCATCATTGGTCACTTGCGGGTCTTGTAGCCCCATGCCTCCTTTGCTTTTTGGTTTACAAACCTTCTCCCAAGCCACCAGGGCCCATTTTTTATTTGTTTCCGCTCCTCACCATAGAAAGTCCCTTTGGATGGCTCTTATTTTTTGTAGTATCCCCTTGGGGGTGGGGAAAACAGACATCATAAAGGTTGGAATTGCCTACAAAACAGACTTGGCAGAATAAGTCTTCCTGCTAAGTTGAGGGATCTGTACGTCCAGGTTTTTACCTACAATTGTAACTTGTTGATTATTCCTTCCCAAGTTGAGATTTTGCAAGATTTTTCTGTCAAGGGAATGCCCAAGTACTTAGTTGGGAGTGCTTTGCATTCAAAGCCCAAAATATTGGCCAAATTTCTTTGGATTGCAGGGTTGGTATTGAAGAATAAGATCATAGATTTGGAATGGTTGATATCTGCACTCGAGGCTTCCCCAAACTCTTCTAGGATTCGTTTGGAGGCTTTTGCTTCCTTGACCATGGGTATTCCATGAAGTAAAGTGTCATCCATGAACTGTTGGTGTGTGGAAGTAGGGAAATTTTTATAAGGTTTGATGCCTGCTATTTCACTTGTTGTTGTTGCTCTTTTTGTGCTTCGACTGAGACCTTCCATCATCAAAATGAACAGGAAGGGGGACAATGGGTCTCCTTGTCTGATGCCTCTCGTGGGCCAGAAAGGTTTGGTTGGGGCTCCATTGATTAGTAGTGAGTAGCTTGTTGTGGACACTAGGATGACTATCCAGCTGATCCAATGTTGGGTGAAGCCAAAGGCTTACAAAGTCTTGACCATATAGTGCCAGCAAATTTTGTCATAAGCTTTTGCTAGGTCTAGTTGTATTATCATTCCCCCTCTCTTCTGAAGCTTTAGGGTGTGGATAAGATCGTGGACATGGATGATATTTTCCATTATTTGTCTTCCTTCCATGAAGCCTACTTGTTATTTTGAGACCAGTGTGGGTAGGAGGGGTTTCAATATATTTGCAATAACTTTGGAGATTATCTTATAAACCACATTGCAAAACGCGATAGTTTTGTATCAATCAGGGGTTTTGGCTTCATTTTATTTGGGGATGAGGGTAATAAAAGTAGCATTTAGCGCTTTTAGGATGGAGGTTTATCTTCGAGAGTCTTCCACTATCCTATAAACATGGTGTTTGACAATGTCCCAACAAGATTTCAAGAAATCCATTGTGAAGCCATCTGGACCTGGGGCTTTCCCATTGGGCATTTTCTAGAGCACTTGGTCAATTTCCTCCTCAGCAATGGGTTTGTTTAGTTTTTTATTATGTTCCTCGGTGACTAGGCAAGGGATATGTTTCGTTAACCTTTGGATGGCCTTCGTTTTGTCTTGTTTGGGTTCCTGGGATATCCCATGGAAGTGGTTAACCAAAGTAGTTTCGATCTCCTTATGTGACTCTCGCTCTACTCCATCCTGGTCCTTAATCTTCAGGATTTTGTTGTGGGATCTTCTGGCCATGGTTGTTCTATGGAAAACATTGGTTTTCTGGTCTGCTTCCCTTATCCATCTGATACAGGACTTTTGTCTCCAAAATTTTTCTTCCTGTTGGGATCTAGCTTCCCATTCCTGGGTCATCTGGATATCTTGCTTTTTCTGATCCTTCATATAGCCTCCATTATGCATGTTTCCTGGATTTTCTCATTTTGTCTTCTATGTTTTATTTCTCTCGGTTTATATTTCCAAAAGTGTCCTTGTTCCACTCCTTGAGCTTATATTTCATGTACTTTAGTTTCTTGTAGAGTTTGAACATCCTTGTCCCTTGTTGTGGTTGCTCCTCCCGCCACCACTATTTGATTCTTTCCTTGACAGTCGAGTGTGTGATCCATAATTTCTCAAATTTGAAGGGTCTATTCATTGGTGTGGTTTGGAATCCTACTTCCAGTTGGACTGGCCAGTGATCAGATCCTCCCCAGGGAAGGATGTTTCTTTCTAAGGTTAGCCCTTGAATAATGATTGACTCTAATACTAGGAATCTATTGAGTCTTGTTGCTACCTGATACTGGTTCATATGTTTATTGTTCTAGGTGAACTGGCCATTATTACTGTTGTGCCTCTTTTGTCACCTAAATGGGCAAAACAGAGGTGCTTACAAGCTTAGTTGGGCTAGATAAGCAAGACAGCTATAAAGGAAAGGGTTAGAGAAAGAAATATAAAAGAACAGACTAAGAAATAAACTAAGAAATAAAAGAACAACTAAACTATTGAGCATAAGGACATAAGAACAAAAAAGCAATAAGACTCATGTCACCAATGACAAGGATTATATTAGTGAAAGAAAACATCGAGAAGAAAGAGAACTATGGGTCCTTTCTTCCTCCAAGGGAGGGCTCTTGGACCCCCACAACTAAGCTCTTCTTACAACTTTGAATGAAATGGTGAAAGAATTCCAAGCTAATCCACTCAAGAGGTGAGATGGATTGCCCAATGCAATGGTGCTAGTATACTCTTGATGAGAATAGAGGATTCCTCAAGAGAATGGAAGCAGCATAACTTTGTTAATGAATTCCTTGAAAATGAAGTGCACCCATGGCCTTGTTTTATAGCACCTCTTTGAGGTATTGTGCAACCAGCTTGTAGTGTGAAAAGAGTATATTTAGGGCATTTTTAAGTCTTTGACTAGCCACCCAGTCATATTCAGTCTAGATTTGGGTGTCAAATCAACTTGGAAGATGAACCAGAAGTGGGTGGGAGGCCGAACAATATCATAAATGCATTGTTCTCATATGTGTGCGGCTTTTAGCAACCACAGTTGCACATCGTGTGCATGTGTGTTTTTCCTACATTTCTGGATAGCGCATGTGCGTGTGCACCCTGTGTAGTCATATCGTACTTTAATTTTATCACCGGTTGTATAGTTTTGGACCTTTTGGAAATGATTTTGGGGTAATTTTGGTCCATGGGTGACCTCATAACTATTTGATGATGTTGGATTCTTGTAACCATTTGCGGACAAAATTTTAGTGATAACAGATGCCCCTTGATGGATGAGGTTAGGAGCATACGTATAGCCAAAATTCATCAATTTTTCTTCTTCTGAGAGTGTTGTTGTAAGAGAGAGTGATAGTGAGAGTGTCATGAGTTACCCATTGGAGGGAGAAAGGAACCTGTAGGACCCAACCTTCCATAAGGTGTGTAAAAATAAATGTGTACAAACGAGGCAGGCATGCCCCATGCTCGTGTCATGTAACTCAAACAAGAATGGTTTTGTACAGTAACTGAAACTGTGTGTTGATGTAGATCATTACAGTTCCCTCAGGGGAGGTTTTGATAAAGGCAGAGGACAAGTCTGATGAGGATCATACTCTGAATAGTAGGCAAGGATACCTATAAGAAGTATCACAGATGTTGTGGGCATTGATAGCCCAGCTAAGTTCAGAGGTCTTCGGCAAATATAAGAAACAACTGCAATAGTGGAAAAGTAAGACCCACCGTAACATGAGAAAGTGTTGAAGTCGAATGTTATGGGGGTCAACGACAGCAGGGAGAAATTGTGGTTCTCCCTGTGTCGTTCGAGACCTCTCATTGGAAAGGTAATGAGAGTCAAGATATTGTCACCCTTCTGGAAACTGTGTTGATGTCGACAAAAGGGGGATGTGACTCCAAGAAGCAAAGGGCTTCGTGAAATCTACTAGGTGAGGTTAGTAACTGGAGGAGGTACATGGACAAAGTAAAGATGTATGAAGACTCAAGACTGCCCTTGGTTAGGGGTATATGCGAAGTATAAGTGGCTGCAACCGTGCAACTAGGTCGAGTGTCAGGGGGACAACAAGACGTGGGATAAGTTGTGCTAGAGGTGGGACAAAGTGAATCAAACTCAGAGGGCATAGGTAAGTGGCGTATGGGATACTCGAAGTATATAGACGATGTCAACAGGGGTAGATGATAAGGGGTGCCCCAACCAAGGGCGACATGGGTTGCGTTTTCCAAAAAGGGAAGAAGGTCACCAAAGGTGACGATAAAAAGATATGTAAATGTTGGAAACAAAGGCTTTTTACAATTTATAAAGAATAATTTGGGATGAGTGTACAAATACAGAAATGGGTGCCCCAATGTAATATGGTTGAGCCGGTGAGGGTGCAATTTGCTTGTAGAACTAGTGGAGGTTGGGGGCCCCATGGGTGGGTTTCTGTATGAGGTAGATGAAATGGAGGGAAATTTACGGATGGGAAAACTAATTGTGGATGAAATGGAGGGTTCATGATACTGTGGAGGTGTAGTTAAAATAGAACCTTGAAGAGATAATATGGGAATCCATTGGGAAAGCTAGAAAAATGAGGAGAAGGAGTATGTGGCTGATTCACGACATGATGTAAGACTATCGGGACTCCCATCCCTAAAGAGTTGAAAAACAACATGAGTGTCAAAGTGACAAAGGGTGCTATGAATGGGGAAAATCATGTGGGAGAGAGTGCTACCGGGTGATAGTACCTAAAATGCAATGGAGGTGTCGGTACTGCAGAGCTGGAGATGGGGATCCTAAAGGCAAATTTCAGAGGGTGTGACTAGAGATGCAATTGAGATTCAGAAGGGAATGATTACATGCCAGTGTTGATTATATACCTGAAGGAGTTGTGTTGATGTATGATGACCGAGTACCTACACACATGAAAGCCAAATACCCGACGTGAACAATATCTGAGGAGAATTTAATATACAAGCATTTATTTGATAATTTTGAACATGAGCATGCGTACCTGGATGGGGTATGAAAAAATGGCGCCCCGGGGGCTAAGGATAAAAAATGGCCCAGGGACTGTCTTGATGTAGATTACAAGATGTTGATCCCGTAGTTGAAGACGGATTGAAAAATGGACACCCGGAGCTCCCAGAATGGTGTTTGGAAGTTTGGCGGAAAGAGCTATATATAGTTGTAGGGCCCACATTGCCACCTCATTTGTACTTGTTGTCAGAGTGATTGGACGAGAGGTATTCAGAGGAGATTTGGAGATTTCGAAGAATGAGGCAGCTGATTCAAGACTAGTGAGCTTCAAGTTAGTAGTCTTATCGTCCTGCATAGAAGTAGGTTTTCAATTTGTGGGCAGGGCCTGTACGGAGGGTCGTACAGGGGTTTGTATGTGTGTGGGCCCCCCAGTGCACAGGCGATCCAAAAATATGTGTGCACAGGTGCACGCCTGTTATCCGGATAGCCACGCATGGGTGCACCCGTAGGGGGGGGCAAAGACGCACATGGTATGCGCGCCTGTTTGCTACACAGCTGCGCATGGGTGTGCGGCTATGTAATGGACAGGCGCGCTTTGATGCGCACCTATGTTCGTGACAAGGGTGCATGGAGGTGACCCTATAGGGTGGACAGGGGCGCATGCATGCACACCTGTGGGATGGACAGGCGCGCATGCTTGCGTGCCTGTGGGGTGAACAGGCACGTATATGTGCTCACCTGTGGGTTAAACAGTCGTGCCTGGGGGGAAAGGCTGATGGGTGTAAAACTGATCTTTTTTGGAGATTGTAATGTGTTTTATGGTCAATATGGCTGACCGAGGATTGTATTATGTGGTTGCAGGCGATCATTTTGCATGATGTCAGTCCATTGGAGAGAGTGGGACTGGTCACAACTGAGGGATGTCGTGGTTATTGAGGAGCCGAGGGTTCATGCTACTTTGGAAGCCTGTGGGCTGTTGAAGTTCTTCGAGTGCCAATTGATACGGGCGCAGGAGTATCTTCTGCAGTTTCAGATCCGAATGTGGAGTCCAGATTTGCATTGCTTTATGGTGCGGGGAGAGTAGATTGCCTTCACTGCGGTGGAGGATATATATTGTATGACTAGGCTCCCTTTTCGGGGAATGCCCCTACCAGCAGAGACTGTGTTACCTACAAACGTCTAGTTAGCTACCTTGAGTCGAAGGTATTGTTCGAGGGAGAACTTCATGTCAGGCTCCGTAGTGAGTATCAGGGCGATGGATGTTTTATCTTGTCACTGTGTAGCAGTGATGATTGTGAGGGTATATGGGTCCCTCGTGACTCAGTGGATCAGTGGTAGTCAGCTGAGGGTTATGGGGAGGCACTGGCCAGAGAGAATTTTTCTGGGGTTTGATGCTGCATGTTAGGATGGTAGGGCAGCTGGATAGATGTCGGGCTGCAGACTCAGGGGACTTTGCCTTTGGGTCCATCGTGGTGGCTTGGTTTTTGGAGAGGATGTCGATGTTGTGCCCTAGAGTTTTATTGGGTGCACCTGGTGTGCAAGAGCTGTGACTGAGGCAGTGGTTGATGATTTTGGTTCCCCACAGTGGTGGTGAGGGAAACCATTTTTTCACGAATGAGGCAACACATGTGTGGTGGCAGATGTCGCAGATCATACTACAGTATCCATACTGTGGTGTTGACTTCCGATGTGATCCGAATATGGTGTTATCGCCAGGGGAGGTGTTTGATCACCGAGGTATGTTTGTGATTTTGATATGTTGATTTTTGAGATAGCATGACATGTGTATTTTGTATAGATGTTGATACTATCATTTGGTTTTTTGTATGTGTAGATGTGGGACCTCGCGGGCATGAGGTTGAGCTAATGAGAGCGTCGGCTCGACAGGAGCTGGGGAGACCATCCCGGGGAGGGTCGCGGGTAGGAGAGAGACATCGGCGTGAGGACATTGAGGCGAGACCAGCCGGTGACAAGAGAGCAGCTAGGAGACGTCGTTTTGATGACCCTTGTGCCGGGCCATCGCATGCTCCTCTAGCGGAGGCCGGGGGAGATTTTGAGGACATTCACCGCTACTTGGAGGCGGTGCTACAAGGCATGCCTGAGGTCATGTGTTCACGCATCCAGGATGAGGGCATCCTGGAGTAGTGTGTGGGGGTTCCACTGATGTGGCGTGTCGTGGTGTGGTGAGCAGTAGTAGCAGGTGTTGCGATGACTGGACGGTTACCTCCAGGTCTGGAGGGACCAGTAGTTGGTGGGGCACCACCGCCTGAGGGGGGGGCAAGAGGTGGTGCTCTAGAGGCACCTTCAGTGTCTCTCTATGTATGTTTGTATTTTGTATATAGGCTGGTGAGCCCATTGTGGTGTAGTGAGACCAGTTTTTTACCGAGGTGCTTTACTGGCCTGCAGATTTTGTATACGATGTTTTGTATGTAAACATTTTGATGGCNATATATATATGAGTATAAATTTTGGGGTCTTTGTGATGTTTACATGTGTTTTTTAATGTGTTGATGATGTCTAATCTATATATGCTGTGACAGGCACTTGATGGTTTATGTGTGTGTAAAGGTATCTTAATGTGATATATGCCAATATAACACAATGTTAGCTAAGCTATCTGTAATTTGATTCAATTGTCTTGGAATATGTGTAAATGTAATGAAATCAAAATGTTGAGGTAAAAGTATAACTTGCAGGTATTTGCGAAAGAGGCACAGATCGCGGACACGTTACACATTGTTGAGATGGAGGATGACTAGTTGAGAGTCAAGAAATATGCTAAGGTGACGAATATGATGATGATGGGCATCGACGAGGAGGCCAATGATGGCAGTGTACTTGGTTTGGTTGTTGGTTGTTGAACCTAAACATATGCCGCTAGAGTGGAGCAGTTCATGTGATGGGGTATAGAGGGCCCAAGCTGCTGAAGCAAGATTTTGTGTCCACCGGCTGGCGCCATCGGCGTAACCGATGTGGTAGGCCGGTGGAGGAAACATCTTTCAATAACAAAAATGATAGTTTTAGACGTGAGGGATGAAAAAAAAATTAAAAACACTACAAAATAAATAACCTAATGTAGAATGGCTACGCTTAGGCGTAAAATTTCTTTAAGTATAACCCATTGACGGGTTCTTTGAGAGAGAGGCCTTTGGGGGAAGCTAGGATGTATGCACCTTTAGTGAGGCAATGTTGGATAATGTAGGGGCTAGACCATAGTGACTTAAATTTTCCATGACCGAGGGTATCGTGCGCGATATCATAGGCAAGGACGAGGTCACCTTCGTGAAATGAGCGAAGGTTGACATGGCGATCAAAGGTGGCCTTTGACCATTTTTTAGCTACCTCATTGTTCTGTAATGAAGATCGATGATCTTCATCTAGGGACTCTAAGTTCAGCAAACGCTGCTCCATTGGAGCAGTGTCGGGTAATAGCTCAATTGCGGTGCATAAGGTGGGAATTTTGCACTTGATGAAATGGTGTGAAACTAGTGGCCATTTTCATGGCCGTATGATAAGCCCATAGCATGGAAAATAACATATGATGCCAATTGGTCTTATGTTTGTTAACTGTGTGCTGCAACATGGTCTTGAGGACCTTGTTAACTGCTTCATCCTATCCATTAGACTGAGGGTAATATGGTGAGGAAAACTCATGGGAGAATCCCAATCGAGATGAGAGTTTGATGAAAATCTCATTCTCGAAATGTTTCCCGTGATCGGAAACTAGTTAAAGTGGTACTCCAAAGCAGGATATGACATGATTAAATAAAAAATGTTTTGCAGTGTCAGCGGTGTTGTTGAAGGTGGGCATGGCTTCAGCCCATTTTTTGAAGTAATCAACTACGACAATAATGTATTTGTGTCCATTGTTGGATGGGGGATTACAAGTCATGAAGTCGATGCCCCATTTAAAAAAGGGGCCTGCAGTAATGACTGAGTGGAGAAGAGTAGGTGGTGCTTGTTCTTTGTTGGCATAAAGATGACATTTATCGCATCGCTTCATGACATTAATGCAATTGTGAAACCATGTAGGCCAAAAATAACCTGCTCAGATGATTTTCTGAGTAGTGGACATTCCTAAAAGATGGCCCCTGCATGCACCGCTATGGCAGTCGTTCAAGACTCTATCGGCCTCACCAATAGTCAAACATCGACGAAGTATGGTGTCAACCCCTCACCGATATAAGATAACTCCGATGAGGAGATAGCAGGGGGCCTAGTGGCGAATACGACGATGATCATCTCGTGAGAGGTGGTTACCGAACTTTTGGGTTCGGAGGTAGACGAGGAGGTCACTGTACTAAGGATCATTCGAAGTGATATAAAAGAGATGTTCGTCAGGGAAGTCGTTATTGATGAGAGCACTGGTAGTATCAGAGGGGAAGGCCGTGACAAGTTCAGCAAGGATGAGAGCTTTCTTGCTCTTGGGTGTTGAAAATTCAAGATCATACTCCTAAAGGATAATGATCCATCCGACAAATTTGCCATTAATTTGTCGACAATTGAGCAAGTATTGCATAGGGTTGGAATCTGCTACGACTTTAGTCGTGCGAAGCAGAATGTAATGATGCAGTTTCTGGACTGCGAGGACGACTGCAAGGGATATTTTCTCTTCACATTTATACTTCAAGGGTGGCCTTGAGAGGTTTTTACTAATGTAGTGAATGACATGCTCACGATCGTCATCGTCGATTTGAATGAGAACTCCTACTACTGAGACAGCTGAGGCTGATATGTAGAGGATATAGTCGCGATTGTAGTCGGGTGCACTAATTAAAGGGGCGTTGGAGAGCGCCATTTTAAGATCATCAAATGATTTTTGGGCATGTTCATCCTAGTGGAATGGGATGTTGTGGAGGAGTAAGTGAAGGAAACTGTGTGCTCGAGTGGCATAGTCTGGGACAAATCATCGTAGGAAGTTAGCTTTTTCTTGTAGGCTTTGGAGTTGACGTAAATTTTGGGGGGGTGGAATTTCTGTGATGGCTTGGAATTTAAGGGAGTCCACAGTAATACCTCTTTGGGAAACAATGAATCCGAGGAGGCACCCCACAATGACATAGAACATGCACTTGAGGGGGTTCAAGCGGATGTTGTACTGACGACACTGTTGGAAGATGATCCGTAAATCATCAAGATGTTGGGTGCATTTTTTGGATCGAGCTGTGAGATCATCCAAGTATGTGAGGATGATATGAGCCAAATCATGAAAAATGTATGCCATAGCCCATTGGAAAGTTGCGCCAACATTCTTTAGGCCAAAAGGCATAACACGATATGAAAAAGTACCACAAGGGGTGGTGAATGTGGTTTTGTATTCATTGGCTGGGTGGATTTGGATTTGATTATAACCAGAGAAAATGTCCATGAAGCACAGAGCCTCGTGGCCTATGCAGTCGTCGATAATTTGATCAATGAAAGGCATTGGAAAGTTGTCTTTGGGACATGCATGATTGAGATCGTGAAAGTCTATGCAGACACGTATAGTGCCCTGTTTTTTGTTAACAGGTACAGGGTTGGAAACCCTTGAGGTATAGGCGATGGGGTAGATGAACCCAACCACACATAATTTGTCAATATCGGCTTTAATGGCCGCTGCTTTGGATGGGTGTAGCGGTCATTTTTTTTTACGAACTGGTGTAATGTCAGGCCAGGTGTCGATGCGATGTTCGACAATAGAGGGATCAAGGCTAGGAATCTCTATGTATGACTAGCCAAAAATATCTCGATATTCTTGGAAGAGGGATTTATAGGTGATGATTTCTTTAGGAGGGCATGCGGCGCCAATGCTTATTTCCTCGATGACTCCATTTTTTATGGAAATATCGATTTTGATGGTCGGGGAAATGTTGGCCATGTTGCCTTCTTCAAAAGCATCAAGGGCAGGAATGGGGTTGTTGAACCAATCGATATGCCCTGATGGGATAAAATCTTTGGTTTCGACTGCGTATATGGGGTGTTGGTTAGGAGGCATGGAGGCTTCTTGTGGAAAGAAGAGCGCTTTGTGGTGTAGCACATCCCATGGGTAGTCGGGGGTGTTTAAATCTTCGAGTATGTCCTCGTCACAATGGAATTGGAAAGAATACAAGGGATCATAAAGAGTGATATCGATGACTATCACCGTGTGGTTGTCCTTTTGTGATGAAGAAGCGGGGGGAATGACGCAATGAGATTGCGATGGGTCGCTCGACATAAACCAAATATCGAGGTACTGAGGAGTACCAACTGTAGTTGGATGTAAAATTTCCATAGGGAAATGAATGGGAGAATTGGGGGTAAATCCTTGGATAAGTCATCCAAGAACCATGGAGGAATAGGGAGTTCCTCTAGTTCAGGAGAAATGATATGAAGAATCTCAAGTGGTGATGCAAGGTCAACCATCGATTCTGTAGGGGGCACAAGGGTTTGAATCAAGGTCATTTGGCATTGCTTGTATTCAATGATCATAAGACATTGATATGTAAAATGATATAAGGATTCACATAGAGAGCAAGGGAATCTCATACGTTCATTGATTGAAGTCATGACATAATGGATGTTAGTGATGTTTGGTAGGGATGATGTAACTGGACAATGTTCCTGTTGGAAGCTTTGGCGTACTGTGACTAACGTCTGTCCGAACTGAGGTAGCGTTGGGCAATGGTGTGTATAATGGCCATATTCTGAACATATGGCACAAGTGAATTTGGTTCGCAGTCCTTTGCTACTTGTGTTCGGGGAGATAGCGGAAGTACTTGTTACAGTGGTGAGTGGTGATGGTGTTTGACTGGGTTGAATTAGGTTACGTAACTCGGGTAGAGATGGGCATTTGTTGGTTGGGTGTCCATATTTCTCACATAGCATGCAAGGAGGTTGGATGCGCGGGGGAAGTGGAGCTATGGGCTCCTTCTTCTTTCGCCTGCCCCTAGTTGTGGCAGGGAGGTTAGTGAGTGGGGTTGTAGGGGGTATGGTGGGAGTGAGTATGGGAATCGTCAGTGGGATTCTTTCCATTTGGGGGGGAAGGGATGGTTGAGGAACCATCTCTAGTGGATGTAAATACCAAACTGGAATTTCCAACACCATATTAGGGAGGGTAAGCGTTGCAGCTACTTGGAAATATTGTACGCCTGGTGGAGGGTAGAAGAAGGGGATTTGAGTAATGGCTTGGGGAACTGTCTCCCAAACTGGGATATGGCCTTAGCGAGAGGTGAAATCGTGAAATCGTGGAGTCGACGAGTTCGCAGGAGGCTCATGAGGGGGGAGCTCTGCGACTAGTGGGACGTCAGATATGATAGAAGCCTCCCTAAGAGGAAGGGTATCCTCTATGTCAGTTCCGTTGGATGATACAACGCATACTTGATTGGAAGGATGAAGGAGCGGTGGTGCGTCATGGTAAGTTCCTAACAATGATGGGTCTTTGAAAATCCCGGGACCCATTTCAATGAGTGGGTATGTTTCAGGATGAGTATGGACGAGGGGGAGAATGTTATCGATGTTGGTAAAAGGGCTAGGCTCGTAATGAGAAACTTGGTCGATTGTGATGATCTTCCCGTTGTGGGGGAAAATCATGGTTCAAAAGATGGAAGAGGCAACTACCTTCATAGCGTACATGTAGCTACGACCGAACAAGATATTGTAATCGAGTGGGGTGTCAATAACTTCAATGTCTATGAGAATAGTCTTGCCCTCGAGTTCTATAGGGATATTTTGGTAGAGCCCTTCAGGAGACGATGGTCATCCGTCATAAGCTCTTATGGTAATGGTAGAAGGGATGAGTTCGGGGGAGCCAAGTTTCTGCCATACAGACTTGGAGATGATGCATGTGGATGCTCCTTCATCGATGATGCACCGATGAACTCTAATGTTCTGAATTTTCACTAGGATTTGAAAAGCAATTAGAGCGGGGAGGTGAGGTTTTCCGTTGTCGAGATCAAATGTGATGAGCCGAGTATCCGCAGGGTCAACTTCTCCCAAGGATGAAAGTAATGATTTCCGCTGAGTGGGACAAGTTTGAAGGACTTCTATGACTGACATGGAAGCCAGAGATTGTGCTAAGTCATCGACCAAACTGTAATTATGAGCCAACCTAGCCTGGGGGTTGTGGACATTCCTGCGCAATGGGATGCGAGGGATGCAAAGAGGTGTTTCGACATTAGGGCAAGGAATCACCAACGGGTGTCCTGTTGGTGTTGGGATTGATTTTGGGGGAATGGGAGGAGACTCAGCGAGTGCACGGTATTGAGGACTACGTGTTTGTAGAAAGATTTCTTCCTCACTGGTGAGGAGGATAGTACGATCTGCAGGATTGTTTGGATTGAGGTATTGTCCCAACTGTGGTGGGGTAGGTTGCGTGTCCTGTTGGGTGTTCATCACACCCTGGTGCGGAATGGGACTCTGCAGCACGGATGGGGGTGGTTGTTGCACGTATTGTTGTGGGACCTGCTGAGGGGTAGGGGATGCTGGAGGATGTGGTAGACTGCCTGAGTCTTTTAGCTATTTAGAATCAGCGATTTGGGGGCAATGATGAGTATAATGACCAAACTCACCGCAAAGGGCACAAGGGAAGGTGTTTCTAATAGTATTGTTATTTCTCCCTTGACGCTTGTTGTTATTTCCCCCTTGGGGGTTCTAATTCCCTTGATTTTAGTTGCCCACAGTAGGTTGGTTCTGTTGGGGGTGATTCCCGCCTTGACCTGGGTTGCTATTGTTCCTATTTTTTCCTTTCTTTTTGGCATTATTTGACTGATGGGTCGGATTTGCCGTATTCAGCTGTTCAAAATTTTGATATTGCTGAAGGGGAGAGGGTTGAACAAAATTCACCCCAGCGTGAGGGTGTGGGGGAGCCATGGGTTGTGGAGGACCAAGGAATGGAAAGTACGGATTCTGTGGAAGTTGTGATCTGTAAGGTACATAGGAAGGCATGGTGCTTTCGCTAGTACTTAGAGTATAAGCTGAGGTAGAGGGAGTACCAGAACTTGTTTGGATAGGTGGGTGTATTGGGGGTGCCAGAGGTGGCCCACTAATGGGTGGAGGAATAGCAACAGGGTATGGTTGTTGATAAGGGGGTGGGGGGTAATAAGAGGTTCCCCCATATGCCGACGGATATTGTGGTGTGCCATACATTGGTGGTTGTTGGGATTGTGGACTATGGTGCATGGTATTACCAATCAATCCATCTGTTGAGTGAGACATCCCAGGTTTGTCTTGACCGAATGGCACCGGTTTTGGGAGATCAGGAAGTACTGTGTATAAGTACCCTGATTGTGAATAGATGAGGTCGTATTGTTGATCCTTACTGATGGCTTCTTCTTCTGATTCAGGGAAGGTGGAAGCTACATCTTTACCGAGGAGAGAGACAAGTGATCTGAGAAACCAGTCAAGACACTGTTGTTTGGTGGTTTCAGCTTTGCACAAACTACGTCGTCTATGCCACTCATGAATGTGATTAGCGATATGTGTGGCTAAGGTTTGTTTGAAATTAGAGAGTAGTTCAAGACCATTGTCACAATGGATTGGTAATTCGAAGAAGGTAAAAAATCCTTTGGCCAAGGACTTGAAAGTCGCATGGGACCCCGATTTTTCGTCTACATACCATTTGGCTGATGGGCCATTGAGTGTGCATTGAAATAATCGTAGTCGAATGGAATCATCCATAATGCTGTTGGAAGAGCACCATAAGTGGAAAGTCATGACATGGTTGACAAGGTCATGTCCTGCCTTTCCTTCAAACTTGGGGATGTCTGAAGGTAGTTTGGTAGGCATTGCAGGCCATGTGGGGTCATGCATTATAGGATCATTTGTGAGTTTGCTTAGATCTAGTATGTTAAGAGAGGCTAAATATGGAATCTGTAGTGGGGGAGGAGGATTAGCTCTTGCCATGGTGTGAATGTTCTATGAACATGACCCTTGAGGGGGGCTAGGTGGGTTGGTACTTCCCCTTTGAGAGGAAGTTGGCCCCCTTCTTCTGTGTAAAGGAGAGCGAGTGGATGGAGGAACTTGGGAAGTGGACCCAAGTAATGTGGAACCAAGCAAAGTTGATCCTAAGATGGTGGCACTCACTGGAGTGTGTGAAGGTGGTGTCGATGAGTTGGCAAGACTAGGAACTCCCCCTAGAATAGGAGGGAGATTTAGCAAGTGTCTGGAACGACGGGGGTTCTATGGGTCCCCTATGATGTTCGACTAACTAAGTGGATGTGTACAAATTGTGGTGAGAGGAATAAATAAACAAGAGCCTTTGTTGCAAATTTTGAACTTTACACGATATATATCTAAATAAAAAATGTAATCAGAAGTGCATCATACATAAAGTGTTTTTGAAAAAGAAGCATATATGTGGATAAGTGGGTTTTTTCTACGTGGGGAAACAAAGAAAACAAATGCTCGTGTCCTAAAAGACGTAACTTCCTTCCTCTCAAATAGCACTGGACCTTCCAATAGTACTCAACAGTGGGGTTTGAAGTCACCGGAAGAGAAACTAGTGAAGGATGAAGTAATCAGTTATAATGAAGGGTAAAGGGGGCATATCCCGAAAGAACTGGCGATATTTCCCAATAGCCACACAAAATCCAATCAAGGTGAAATTGTAGCCCACAATTGCCACCTGGGTAGATGTCCTAAAATTTGGTCACTAGGTACCTTGGTCAAAGTGCGGCATTTAGATTTTCGACCTAAGAAATGGGTCACGGGCTGGATCCCGTCCAAGAGGTGGGCATCTCAAGGGGGGACGCACAGAACAACTGGACCTCGGCCTTCAACCCTTCACGGGTATCTCCCTGCCTTATGGTGTTAGGAACACTTGACTTGGAGTATTTTCAGTTCCCTATTTGACAACTTCTATTGTTTTGACAATGTGAGAACCAAATAATGGGGAGTTATTTGGATGCCTATCCCCGAAATCCTACCTAGACTAAAAAATTTCTTTTGGCACCTCCTGTGGAGAAAAACATAGTGAGTTTTTAGAAAAATTTTAGATATGGTTGTTTGCGAGATTAGGGGTGTGAACCAAACTCGTTGAAATTAAATGGGAGTGGATAGTTTCGTCAAGAAAAGGGTGGGGTGTTTCGGAATCCCTTTGGAGGAAACTTACTTTGACCTCCACGTTTTGAGAAGAAAACTATGTGAGTGATAAGTGATTTTTGTGTGTGAATGAGTGAAAGTGTGACAATGTTTTAATGAATTTAGGTGTCACCTTGCTGCATGTGGACTTCGCTTAGTCCTTACAAGTGTTTATTACCTAATTAACTAAATGTCTTTGGTACAACCTTGCATAATTCAAAAGTCCCTAGGAAGCTAGCATGTGGACATGTGGGTCCTTTACTATTCCTTTAACTCCCTATTGTGATTTAATCTAAGAAAAGATTTGAAACTATCCTAGATTGTGATCATGTGGGCATGTATGGGCCCGTTACAAAAACCTTTAAACTTCCCTAGTGTTTTAATCTAAGAAAGTAAATTTCAACATTATTCTATCTTTGTAGCATGTGGGCATGTATGGGCCTATTACAATCTTAAGATGTGTTTGAAAAGTAAACTAAGAGGAGTCCCGAGGAGGGTTGTTGTCCTCTCCTAAAGGTTTTAGTCTTTTTTAAGGGAGATGAAATTGTCCTACAATCTTTTTTTGATTCTCAAAGTCACTTGGAAGTGTGAGAGAAGAGCATACTGAGCGATTGTTATCCAACTTCTGGTCCCAATGCAAGTTTTATGTGATTACAAATGATTCCAACTTATACTTTTAGTCAAAGCAAGCCATCCATGTGGTAAAAATGAAATCAAAAGAGGAAATAATGATTTTAAACCCCCTAAGTGCCTATGTGTTTTGACTAATCCCTTTATATGAAGAGGGAACTAAGTGTGGTGCAGATTACAATATGCATGAAATCATTTTTAAGAAGGCTAGGGGCCTTCCCCAAATCACAAAAAACCTTACAATGTGTATTTTTCTGCACAGGTGCATGGGTCTCAGAGTAGACAGAGGCACACTGAGTGCCTGTGTGCAGACCGAAACAAGATTTTGGGCGCAGGTGCGCAAAACAACACTGTGATTTTGGCGCATGTGCGCACGATGCGTGACTGTGGGCTAATAAACCCATGCACAACTGACACATGACCGTGAAGAAAATTCCATATGGAATTCTCTCAATTCAACTTTGAATTGGATGTTTTGTAGGTCGGCTTGGGCCGGTTAAGGTACCTGGAGGTTAAATAAACCAAAAGAAGAGCTATAAAAACCCAAATGGGGTAGGAAATTGATACCTTTCCCCAGTGGAGTTGCCAATCTGTTGTGCCTCTTTTGTCACCTAAATGGGCAAAATAGAGGTGCTTATAGGCTTAGTTGAGTTAGCTAAGGAAGACAGTTGTAAAGGAAAGGGTTAGAGAAAGAAATATAAAAGAACAAACTAAGAATTAAACTAAGAAATAAAAGAACAACTAAACTATTGAGCATAAGGACATAAGAACAAAAAACCAATAAGACTCATGTCACCAATAGCAAGGATTATATTAGTGAAAGAAAACACCGAGAAGAAAGAGGACTATGGGTCCCTTCTTCCTCCAAGGGAGGGATCTTAGACCCCCACAACTAATCTCTTCTTACAACTTTGAATGAAATGGTGAAAAAATTCCAAGCTAATCCACTCAAGAGGTGAGATGGATTACCCAATGCAATGGTGCTAGTATAATCTTGATGAGAATAGAGGATTCCTCAAGAGAATGGTAGCAACATAACTTTGCTATTGAATTCCTTGAAAATGAAGTGCACCCATGGCCTTGTTTTATAGCACCTCTTTAAGGTATTGTGCAACCAGCTTGTAGTGTGAAAAGAGGCTATTTAGGGCATTTTTAGGTCTTTGACCAACCACCCAGTCGGATTTAGTCGAGATTTGGGTGTCAAATCAACTTGGAAGCTGAACCAGAAGTGGGTGGGAGGCCGACCAATCTCGTAAATGCATTGTTCTGAGATGTGCGCGGCTTTTAGCGACCACAGTCGTGCATGATGTGCATGTGCGCTTTTCCTGCGTTTCTGGATAACGCATGTGGGCGCGCGCCCTGTGTAGTCATAACACACTTTAATTTTATCACTGGTTGTATAGTTTTGGACCTTTTGGAAATGATTTTTTGGTAATTTTGGTCCATGGGTGACCTCATAACTGTTTGATGATGCTGGATTCTTGTAACCATTTGTGGACGAAATTTCAATGATAACAATTAGTTTTGAGTTCTACCATCTCCATTGTGTCTATGAACTTTGATAATTCTTCCGCATCCCTATCCAATCTTCTTGTACCTCCCTTTTTCTCCACAAGTGATGTGATGATGTTGAAGTCCCTTGCCAGGATCCATTGGAGGCTATTGGATAGGGTTTTAAGGTCTTCTAGGTCTTGTATCATTCTTCTCTTTTCCTCTGACACCTGGGGTCCAGACACATTAGTGCATAGAATCACCTCCATGTTTCCAATGATTTGCATGCGGACCATAAGTGTGTGCCTGGTCACTTTGGTTGCTATTAGGCTCAACAGTTATGGGTTCCACAAGGTGAGAATACCTCTTACCATTTGGTGGCCTTCAATAGCCACCATATTGTACTTGCGCCATTGTTGTTTACTGATTGCCTCA
The DNA here is from genome assembly GCA_009831015.1 of Picea engelmannii. Taxonomy (NCBI): domain Eukaryota; kingdom Viridiplantae; phylum Streptophyta; class Pinopsida; order Pinales; family Pinaceae; genus Picea; species Picea engelmannii. Next base: position 820,404 of record ML778403.1, read on the forward strand.
ATTCTGTCTATAGTGCATTTTGTCTCTTGAATGAAACATAGATCTGGTTGTTCCTTCTTTAGTCTATTTTTAAGGATTCTCTGCTTTCACGGGCTGTTTAGGCCTCTTATATTCCAAATTATAACTTTCATTTAAACATGTGGGGGGGAGTTGGGGAAGAGTTTCTTGATCTTACCTGAGTTTATCAGCAACGCTCCAAGCTCCTGTAGGGCTACACTATTTGATTTCATTCCTTTTTTCCTCCTCGTCTGCTTGGGTGAGAGCTATGGTTATCCCTCACCGGCTTTGACTCCTAGGTGTACTATCTCCCCATGTGTGCGCTTTAGTCCTCTAGCTTTGGCTTCCTCCCTTAGGAGAAACAGGTACTGAATGCAGTCTAGTTGCTCTGTTGGTACATTGTCTACTCCCTGTCTTTTCCATTGCTCCAGTATGTTTGGGAGATCTATCCCTTCCATTTCCACAAGGTATCTGAGATCAGGATCTTATGTACCTACTTCACTTGGGGTCATTTCCCCATCTCCCTTTGCTTATTTCATGGGGGTGTTGTTGTCTCTGGTTTCTCCCTCCATCGGTGTTGCGCTACTCCCCTATACCTTCTTGTTACTTGTTCAATAAGCGGGCTTGTTTGTTTCTTGTTATCTGGATTCTTGAGGTTTTTCCAATTCCTTTTCGCCTTATTCCCCTTTATTGGTTTTGTCCCATCCTTCTTTTCTATTCCAGGTCTCCTAGTTATTTCTTGTTGGGGTTTTACTCTGATTTTTGTTTTCTCTGCTTCTGGGGTTCAGTTTTATAAATCCATCCTCATCCTGATGTGGCTTGGGGATTTTTGCTTCTTGTTTTTTATTAAGAGAGATTCTCTGATCAGGTGTCCATGTTCATGACATCTTCTGCATCTGAAGGGGATCTGTTCGTAATCTATGTTTTGGATCCATTCCTCATCCCTGAATTCCAGACTTATGGCTTATGGGAGTGCTCTTGACACATCCATCTCTATGAGATTCTTGCGTAAGATGTGTATCTCCCTTTTAGGGTGGCTTCTGAGGTCTTCACGTATTTTCCCATTTTGTTTCCTATTGCTTCGAATGTAGAGGGAAACCAATAGTCTAATAGTAAGGAATAAAATCTCAGCCAGATTGGCACCTTTTTGAAAGTCTCTTTTTCTGGGGAGAAATTTTCCTTCCATGGCCACATGTACAGTCCCGTCGAGGTGTGGAAATAAGGCCCCCCCTCAAAGACTCTATCCCTGTCTTCCAGGTTCATGAATATTGTTTTAAAGAATCCTTTCAAGCCCAGGTGGAGCTCCACTTCTCCACTTGGATTCCAGTGATATTTAATCCAGTTGTGCAACGTTCTTTCTGTGGGCCACAAACCCATAAACTTATAGATTAGCGCATGCGTCTTCACATGGTCCCTGTAGAGTTGCATTTGCGGATCCTCCAGTATCACCTTAGGTATCATTGTTGTTTTGGGTTTACATGGGTTGCGCCCTTCTGTCCCATTTGTCTTCGTTGTGTCTTGTGCCTCACCTTGAGTTTCTCTGACTTCTTCCCCCATGCACTCGTCTTTTCCCTGGTTCCTTTCTTGACCTTTTTTTGGGTCTGATCCCGAGGTGCCTATCATTGGTTCCTTGAAACCTACACCTCTCAGCCCTTTCCCCCTGTCCACCACTACCTGTTTGTATGAGGGGGTTCCCTTACCCGCCCCCCTTTGGTGCTCATGTTGTCCTCTGCTATGGACGCTACTACCAAACCCTAGCTTGTAGTTGCTCCAAACCCTAGCAGTCCTGCTTTGCCGAAGAACAAACCTTCTCAATGCTACTTGAGAGGAGATATAATGTTATAATGGTAGTAGTCTATATTTTTTTTTGATATTTTTCCTTTAATTTTGTTTGAAATCCTGTCAAAAATTATTGGATGTACATATTTGAGAGGTTAAGTTTGTATAATCTAAGTGTTTCAGTTATTTTTTGGATGTTGAATCTATTCATGCATTCAAAAATACAATTTAAACAACAAAAAATTAAAATTTCAACCATATGTATATCGTTGGATTCCAATAAAAAATGTAAAAACTTAAAACATTTAGACAATACCCATATAGTGATAATGTGGACTGTTGCTTTAAATTCTCCCTCACAAGACAAAAAAACATTTAAATTATCAAAAGACAATTTGAATAATTGATGATATATAATTCATGAGATTCTACAATTAATTGAAACTCCCTTTTAGAATTGTATTCAATTTTGCGATAATGAATTCATGGTGAGTTTGACAATTGAACTAAAGAATCTGTCAACTTTAATTATGTGTAATATGACAAAGAAAAACATACACCCAAATTTCCCAAATTTCATATCTCCCTAAATATAAATATAAAGAAATATTAAGTAGCCACTATAGCATAAATATTTCCATGCAATGTTTAATCCAATAATAATATTACATATAATCTACATATCTAGTATGTATTTGCATACAAAATAACAATGCAGTGCATCGTATATCGTATAATTTGATTAGAACAATGTCACAATGTTAACACATCATTTATATAATTTCACATGCTTCTTATCTTCTTAGTAATGCATATTTTATGATTTCATTAAATTGATAACTCCTCTTATTTAATAAGAGGAGTTGTGAGCAACAAGTCCCTACCAAGTTTGGCAGAAGAGATTCTCCACTAGCCGTTAATATCTATTTGATTCAGCTTAACATACTACTACGATCAATTCCTGGATCCTTGGATTTACTAGTGTCATATTTCATTGTTTTTGAACGAATATGCCCAGGAAAACACAACCAATTATATTTTATGCTTGAGCTCAATATCATATTCTTAGGTTCTTTAGTATCATCGCAGACAAGGACAGGAACACCATAAAATTGGGGTTGGACTCTTAATTACGGAGATTCTTGGGTTCTTTAGTAGCATTAGTACTTTTTGCATATTGATGAAGAAGGAAGTTACAAGAATATAGAACCAACCACCAAAATCGGAGATTCTTGGGTTCTTTAGTAGCATTAGTACTTTTTGCATCATTGCGAAAAGAAGGAAGTCACAAGAATATAGAACCAACCACCAAAATCATGTATAAACATCATAAACATTTTTTTTGTTTTGGTGGGAGAATTAAGTTCATTTACTTTGAAGTGTAAAAATCATGCTTGAAGCGTTTTTTTAGCTTGGAGAGTTCATCGACTTTGCAGTGTAATAAATTAATATCTTTTAATTATCATTGGCATAAACTCTCCACCTTCATAAATGTTTTCCATTTTAAAATTAAAAAACGTAAAGGAATAGATTATAGTAAATTGATCGTACCAAGTTCCGTGGTTCCTTCAGTGTTTCATTTACATAGAAAATGAAATTGTTAACATTACTAATTCATTACAGCCCCCATTCCATGTTACAATCTTACAAATATTTAATCTTATTTTCCTAATTGTATACCATAATATAATTTTTCAAAGAATTAATTTTTTTTTTTTTTTTAAATAAGGTATATTATTATGTTATAAAAGTATGCAATTTCTAAGGAGTAAAAAGTGAATATTTTTTTTAATAATTTAATTTCCAATTTCACAAAGCAATAAACTAATTATAATTGTAATAGAGAATTTCCAAGAAATTGATCACTTGTCCATGAAAAAGGCACATGCCTCCATAAACCAAAAAGAATCTCCACGGGCTATTGATGCCTAACGCCACTGCCTTTGGAAAAAAAAATCCACACATCAATGAATGAAGAAGATACCAGTCATGCAACAAAGGAAATTGCAAATTACAAAATCGACCATGGAAGTGGACTAAAGATAGGATGGGGCATGTGGCATGTTTATGGTGCAACTGGATATACAATATAGGGGGCGTGCCCTTTTCTCTTTTGCTTCTTTGACTGCTCATTTTTTTGTTGTGAATGAACATCGACCATTGCTTCTACCTATGCTTTTGTTTACTACTCAGATGCTTACTTTTCTTCTCATTCTCGATCTTTCCCTTTATCTGCATTTGGATATTTATCTATAATTGGAAGGAATGTTGTTGGTGAAAGACTAGGTAAAATATCAAAACCAAGTGGTGCATAAAGTCACAACGAGGAAGATGTGCTAAATTAACATATATTCCCTTATGGTTGACGCCTTTGGCTCGTGCTTCTGGTTGAAATGCAATAGGATCTACTACTAGTGGATTGACTGCCTAAATTAGACATACCTTCGTCTATTCAAATTCAAATCAACTTTTTTAAAATGAAACTTACGAGAGTTCTGTAAAAATTTTAAGATTCATGCAGAGGTATGAGAGTTTAAGGTAGGCATATTTCGACTTTTCTAAAGGTATGTTCCTCAAGCCATTTACCCAATCCACTCCCATAATATGGATGAATCATGAATCAACTATTCCCAATTCACCTATTCTTTCTCGATTGTCTCGTCATGGTGCATCATATTATAAAGAGAATTCATGTTTACCCAAATGAATGTTAGGAAAGAAAGAAGAGAGGGAAAAATAGAAAACAGATCAACCATTACTTGAGATGAACCAGAAGACTCATTACCAACCAGTGGAGAGATCTAATGAGTCATCTAAGAGGTGGTGCTATGCATTAGGTTTTGACTCTAGCCTTTTTTTCCAGGTCATTAAGGGGTGTGACCCTATCTAAAAATAGGTTCACCCTAGTGTATTCAATTTGATGGGCATGTTGCGGTTGGAAGGAAGGAACATGACCCTACAATTCATTCCCCCTCTACACTTGATTTTCTACTCTGTCAGAGGATAAGGAGGCTTCCTACAAGTTTGAAGCACCCCTATATATCACTTTAGGGGATGTTGTTAACCTTGATTGACTGGGTAGAAATGGATAGATAGAATGGACATAATTTGTTTCTCCGAGCTTACTGAGTGCACAATAATGAAGTTTTAAAAAAAATATATAAAAAAAAAATACCCACCTATGCAATCACATGGTCGATTTGATCCATTGAATGTCACTCATGTTGTGCATGGGCTATAGTTAGCAATTGGAGGTGTGGCCAAGTTGTTCCCATCCCTAGGCATAGTTGTAATACCCCAAGGACATGCCCCGATTATATTATGAATTGTAGTCATGTTTATGAATTATAATCATGTTTTGTAGGCTGGTGAGCCGAGTGTTGATAACTTGGTGAGATTATGTGTTTATTAGGCTAGAGATCCTAAGTGTTACAGGCCAGGAGCCTGTTTTTGTATATGTAATTATGCAGAACATTAATAAAGATTAATCATCCTTGCGTGCATACCGACCACGAATAAAGAGTGATGGGAAAATAAGCTTCCACAAGGTGGGTAAGGGAAAGGGGGTTGAAAGTTTGGAGTGAGGGGCTAAGCTTAGGGGCTTAGGTCTTTGGGAATAATAATTTATTATTATTCCAAAGTGGTGTGAAAGGTATAATTTTATCCTAAGTTCCTAGAAAAGGGAATGCATACTTGATGGAGTGCATGCAGCTTCATGGGAGACATGTGTCGGCCCAGGCACATGTAATTTAACCCAAGAATTGAGCCGTGATGGGGGTTCGTCGTCCATTCGGTCGTCCGCTATCTGAATGGTTTGAGTCTTGTTCGACCTCTATGTTGATTCCTTGTCACACACCATGAAAACCAAAACTGTGACGCCAACCGGTATATTCCCGTGAGTCTTGTGGCTTCTGTATTCAACCTTTGCAATATTCATGCACACACCTAATACCCAAAATCCATGAACTGTTATGTGTCTTCTGAGGAGCCCGACACCTGAGTAATCACCTTAGTTGTGTCATGTTTCAGCGTGGGTTGTTGTCGCCTGTGGTGCCATGCCCATCTATTGTTGCTACTCTCATCCCTGTGTAAATGAGTGATGACCCATGGTCGTTGTCCTCACCTGGCTGGAGCTAAGTCAAGGAGTGTGTTGAAGAAGTGGGTTGTCAGTCCGGTGGTAGAAGAGGTAGGTTTTTAGGCTTATGAGGAGCTCTCTCCAGCTGAGAGAGTCTGTTCGGAAGTGGTTTTCTCCCAAAGAGAGTCCAGTACCAACTACGGAGCTCTGAGAATTCCTGATCTGGCATGTTGCTGAGACCCAGAGAAGGAGGTGAAGCACCAATGCACTGTGATTATGAAGGTGCATACTCCCGGGTGGAATAGGAATGTGGGAAATGAGAGTCCATGAGTAGTGGGCATAAGAAGGCTCCTGGAGAGAATCCTTCCGGTTTCTCTGTGCAGTTTTGTTGTAACCTCATCCTAGTCTAGGATTCCCTTGCCTTGGGTGGAGCTTAGTCCCATCTCGGGGGTGACCCACTACTAAGCATGATGAGCAGAGTGGTCTAAGGCTGGGAGGTTCGTGTAAGGTCTGCATGTAGTTGGTGGAGTTACTACAGTTTCAGAGATAAGTATCATTATGTGTTTAATTTCAATTAAAATGCATGTCTGTGATGCTTGTAATATTATCATGTATTCTGTTGCAAGTGGATTTATTTTAATTCTATTTAAGTCTGTATGATGGTAGTAACTCTATGTTAAATTTATTAATTTGATTTAATATGCATGTTATATACATATGTATGTTAATGTTCTGTGTAGTAGCATTACTCGACAGTGGAGTTGATGGTCAGTGATGTTCAACATTGAGCCAAGGTTTCAACATTGATCCTGAATGGGCCATGTCAGTGGAAGTTGAAGTGAGAGTTTGGAAGGAGTTGTTGTCGAAATGTACAAAACTCAAGTTCTGACCCAAGGTTTCAAGTATAAATTGTCTTAAGAGGAACCAATTTCAAACCTTAGAATGTTTCTAAGTGCCAAGGGGTCGCTTGGTCGTGTTATGAAGCTCAGGAGGAGTATTGATAGAATAAAACCGTAGTTGGCATGGTATTTGACCATAGAGAGAGAGAGCTCAACACATGGGTTGTTGGAGCCGTAGGATCTGTTTTGGAAAAGGAGAGTCCTTTACGACCGTCAGATCTGGAGAAGGTGCGGGAAGGTTATCCAGGAAGCCTTTCAGAGTTTGGAAATCAAGAGAAGTGGAATGCGCTGAGGCATAAAATTCTGAAGGATATATACACCATAGATCATAGGAAAGTAGCTTGAACATTAGATCCATGTCCAGGAAGGCAAAGGAAAATCACTTCAGAGGATTTCTAGTGTGGAGTGTGACAAACTCCCGAAGTCCCAAAGTAGATCTCAACCATCCGTTGCGAAGGACAGACATTAAGATATCGTGTACTTAGGGTGGAAGAACTTTGTGAGGAGGCAAGTGCTATGAATTTGAAACTCCCAAAGGCCGAAGTGTTGAAGTCACTCTTAGCCATTGATCGTGAAGGAGGACACACGTCGGTAGATCGTGAACTCTGGGAGAAAGCGCTCTGGGAAAAAGCGAGCGTAGAGGAGTTGAAACTCCTGAAGTCTGAAGCTCCGAATCCTGAAGTTTTGAAGTGAAAGGGTAGATGTGGTGGGGCTAGATGACATCACCTGGGGTGATGTGGACCTCTCTAGGCATATCACGTTCCATCACCTTATTTGGTGACAATTGTACTATGTGGGCCCGGAGGATAGAGAAGTTGAAAGTTCATAATTTGGGAGATCATAAGGGAAGCAAGTGGGAAAGCTTTTGGAAACCGAAGTCCCGAAGTCCCATAACTTAGATGCTCGAAGTTCCATAGTGTGTGTCAGCCGTTGGATGTTGGGTAGACGTGCACAATTGATCTGCCTTACTTCACGATTTTGGTAATCTAAACTTCGAGAGATTGTCATATTGCGCTTTGAAATTTTCGAGGCTAAAGGCCCGAGTAAGCTCTTATTGATATAGCGCTTGGTCATGACCCATGGTTGCATAGGTTGGTGGACTGAGAGAAATGGGATAGTGCCCGAAAACTTAGTAGAGCAGAGCTCCGAAAGAAGAAATCTGTGAGGATTCTTGATTGAATGAGAATCACAGAGAATGAAAACTGAACATTGTCTTGAATCAGATTTGTTTATGAATGTTGTGGGATTTGTTAAGGATTGATGGCCTGACAAATTTTGGTTTTCTGCACATTGTGTTTGCAGAATTTTAATGAGTGCCAGAACCAAATAGAGTTGACACTGAGTGAAAAGAAATGGAGGAGGCACAGAATGATTCTAGTTCAGAGAATGAAGCTAAAGGGATGCATGGTCATTTGGGAGTTGAAGGGTTGAACTCCAATGGTCATGGAGAAGAGATAGATAAGGAAGGGCATATGATGAAAATCATTGAAAGATTGCAGAAAGATGCCCAAACTCACCGAGAAGATAGCAAAAAGATCATGAAAGCTAAGGAACAACGGGGATAATTCAACTTAAATTTGATGAAGAGTCTGGAGAGAAAAGAAAAGAAGTTGGACAAGGAGAGAGACTCGAGAAAAACAGGGAGTCACCAAACTTCTGAGGGAAGAAGTTCAAGGAGTGTTGGTAGACGCCATCATCGCTCCCAAGGTCGCTCCAATAGGAAGGAACATAGTAGTTCAAGCCCATCTCCTACTAGAAAGCACATGATATCTAGATTGGATGAACTTAGGGGATAAATGAACAATATTAAACCTCCTACGTTTGATGGAGAACATAAGAAGGAGGAAGATGTCAAAACATGGTTGCTTGGCATGAGGAAATATTTCCAATTGTAGAATTATTCCTCTCGTGTAGAAGGAAGAATTGCAATGTATCAAATGAAGGGAAAAGCATCAATGTGGTGGGATTGTTGGCCCTTGGTTATGGAAGGTTGTGAAGATTAAGGAAAGAAGCACAAAGTGAGAACTGCGTAGAAGACAAGTTGACTGAGATTGGGTCAAAGTGGCCAAAAGAGAAGAAAAGAAGGAGTGAAGTAACAGAGAGAAACCCATTGGACGGGGAGATTGAGGAAGACAGATCAACAAGCAATATGGATCATGGACAACTCAGCAAGTGGAAAAATCCACCAATGGATGCTTTGGAGCACCTCGCAGAAAAATAAGAAAGACAGACTGGAGAAGCCTTGAAAATGCGGGTCAAGCTGACCTAGGGTTTTAGACACCTAGGGTTTTGGTATTTAGGGTTTTGACAACTAGGTTTTGGCCTAAGGTTGTTCAAGAGTCATTGTAATGTATAAATAAAGGTCAAGAGGACCTGCGAGGGGTTCGATTATGTTATGATGAGTGATTGTTGTTATTGTTGAGAGAAAAGTATTGTGTGGTGACAGAAGTCTATGTTGTAAGATCTTCACATGGGTGGGAAGATCAATCGTGTAACTGGGTGTGTAGGGAGGTGAGAGAAGAAGAGAAAGAAAGAGAGTTATGCAAGCTAAGAGCACAGATAGAATCATCTTCTTTCATCTAATATATTATAAAGTGCAGTTATGTGGATGTAGCCCTAGAGAGAGGGTGAACCACATATATCTTGTTGTTTTGTGTGATTGATGTTGTGTTATTTTTCTTTCTGTTATACTGTTATTGTATCATTGTGTTAGATATGAGGTATAGTTCGCGCAGTAGGCTTAAGGATGATAAATAATAACGAGTTTGTTGTGTGTTTTTTCCTTGAACCCACCTTGCTTTCCCTTGGTTGTAGACACATGTGTCCTACAACCCCTTATTGCTAATTCAGGTGAGACTGCATCTTCTTTGCAGGTGTTGCCAAAAGGAACAGTAGTTAGGGCTTCTTGGTGTGCTATTAGAGATGAACCCTGAGTCTGCCCCTGTGCCAACAAATGGTTCCGTTGTCGGGACTAGGATCTTTTTGAGGGAATGTCAAGGTGGTTTCCATAAAAGATGGAGATTCAGAAGTGGATAGAAGAACAAGAAAATAACTTCACAGAAGCTCATAACAAGAATCCTAACCTTAGCACAGAGGATTGGTTGGTAAAGTATTTCTTTACTGATATACATGAGATTTTCTTTGGAGGAATTCATAAGGATCTATTCGAGTGGCTAGCCATATTAGCAGATGCCCAATTTGAAATCAGACTCAGACCACCTGTGGTTTGGATGTCAACGTTGATCAAGAAGGTAAAGAGAGTTGATAATGTTGTGTCAAGAGTAGTCGATCACTGGTTTGATAGTACCATTAGAGGGTACATTACTGAGTTTTTTATTGATAGAGTAGAATCGTATAGCCAAGAAGAGAGATATTTCTTTAAGGAACCTAGAGGAAACTTTTTACATTTTCTGAAGTTGCAGATCAAGATGCTCTTGCATGAGAAGAACATCTTGAAGATACACTAATCGGTTGGATTAAAGGGCTAATGTTCAAGAACTCAGACAGTGACAACGACACAAAGGTTGGACACACATGCAGTGGGAGATCATTTAGAGAATTTCCTCTGGTGAACTTGTTTATGTAATATACCAGATATAAAAAGTATGCAGAACAGAAATAAAATGCTAGAAATGGCAGAATAACAGTAATATAACCAGCATAATATCCACAATAACACATAAATGATATAAGAACAACAACAAAAATAACACTTTGATTCAGAAAGCAATGTTCACGGGCCTCTTC
>ML778403.1:831011-851193 GCA_009831015.1 Picea engelmannii
TCTATTTTATTGAAAGGCCTTATTAATATTGACCTTTATTACATCCAAATATATTTCTCTACCTATGTGCGGGTTAGGACCCTAACATGTCCACCCCCTTAAAAATAGCCTTGTCCTCAAGGCTTGAGATGTGGAAACTGCTGCAGAATGGTAGCTGGTTCCCAAGTAGCATCTACTGGAGTTGTATCTTTCCACTGGACTAGCACTTCCTTGATGGTTCTCTGATGCAGTCGATGCTCACGCTTGTCCAAAACATCTTCTGGTTGTAGCCAAATGGATCCTTCTTTAGCTGACTCGGGAAGGTTGGTTTGAATTTGGCACCTAGTTCCAATCACCTTCTTTAAGCATGAAACATGAAAAACAGGATGTAGCTTCGAATGACTGGGCAGAGCTAACTGATAGGTGACTTGTCCTACACGCTTGAGAACTGTATAAGGACCATAAAATTTGGGCGCTAGCTTCTGACAATGCTCGGCCTTGAGGGAAGTTTTCTTGTATGGTTGCAGTCACAGAAACACCTGATCCCCTTTTGCAAATTGACGTGCAGAGCGACCTTGATCTGCTTGTTGCTTCATGTGATTTTGTGCCATGACCAAGTTCTCTTTGAGGGTACGAAGAATATCCTCTTGAACTATAAGTGTTTGGGCAACCGCCTATACCTTCGAGGTACCCGAAAAGTATGAGAGAACTGAAGGTGGATTTTGTCCATATACCACTTCAAAAGGAGTCATGCGTATATTTGTATGGTAGGAAGTGTTGTACCACCATTCAGCTAGGGGTAACCATTGAGCCCACTGATTTTTCTTTACAGAGGAAAAACACCTTAGATATGTTTCCAAACACTTGTTGACAACTTATGTTTGACCATTAGTCTGGGGATGATAAGATGTGCTGAGATGAAATTGGGTGCCCTGTAGCTTGAACAGTTCTTGCCAAAAATTTCTTGTGAAAGTTTTGTCATGATCAGAAAAAATAGAGTGTGGCATGCCATGAAGCTTGAAGACCTGGTCCATGAAAATTTGAGCCACCATGGATGTAGTAAATGGTTGTTGAAGAGCATAGAAATGAGCAGACTTGGAAATGCAATCCAAAACCACCATTATGACTGATTTATTTCCCGATTTGGGTAAGCCAGTAATAAAGTCCATAGAGATATCCTTCCAAATAGAAGGTGGAATCAAAAGCGATTGTAGTGTTCCTGGAGATTTGACTATTTCTCCCTTGTTGTGTTGATACACATCACATTCAGCGACAAAATTATGAATGTCCTGTTTCATACCATCCCAAAAAAAACAACGTTTGACCCTGTCATAGGTTTTGGTGAACCCGGAGTGCCCCACTGTGGGTGTAGCATGAAGCTCAGAAAGTACCATGGATTTAATCTTTGATTGTTTACTTAAATTCAAACAGCTTTTGTATTAAAGCTCATCCTAGAGCCAAGAGTACCTTGGGGGAGCTAGAGCATTGGTCTGCAGTTGTTGGATCAGATGCAAACTTTTGGGATCTTGTATCCATTCCTGGCGAACAACTTGGAGCCAATCTGGTACAATGAAGTAAAGAGAAAAAAGGGATCCTTCTTCTTCATATTTTTGGGACAGTGTATCCGCCACCACATTGTCTTTGTCTTTCTTGTAAATGATCTCATAATCATATCCAAAGAGTTTAGTCACCCATTTTTGTTTCTCCAGGGAGGAAATGCGTTGTTCTAGAAAGTACTTGAGGCTTTGATGGTCTGTCTTAATTTGGAAACGTTGCCCCAAGACATAAGCGCTCCACAAATCAACGACATGCATAATAGACAACATTTCCTTTCCATATATGGGTTTGCCCAGATTCCTTTCAAATAGTTGCTTGCTGGTGAAGGCCAAATGTCAACCCTCTTGCATAAGGACAACACTGATTCCTTTCCCTGAGGCATCACATTCCAACACAAAGGTCTTTGTGAAATCAGGAAGGGCTAGAACCAAAGTGGTGCACATGGCCATCTTCAAGGTTTGGAAATCTTGACCAGCGGCTGGAGTCCAAGTGAAAGAGTTCTTTTTGAGGAGAGAAATGAGAGGTGCTGCAATCTTTCCATAATTCTTAACAAAATTGTGATAATACCCTGTTAATCCTAGAAATTCGTGCAAGATTTTGAGAGTCTTTGGGTGCGGCCAGTCTTGCATAGCTTCAATCTTTTTCGGATCCACAATGATGCCATCCTTTCCAACCATATGACCTAAGTATTCTACTTTTGAGGCACCAAAAGCACATTTAGATTGTTTCAAGAAAATTTGGTGCTGATAGAGTAGATGGAGAGCTCGATCCACATGAGTAAGATGGTATGTCCAGGTTTTTCTATAGATGAGGATATCATCAAAGAAAACTAAGAAAAAATGACGAAGAAAGGGACGGAAGACATTATTCATGAGGCTTTGGAAGGTGGAGGGGGCATTACACAAGCCAAAGGGCATGACAAAAAAGTCATAGTGGCCCTCATGAGTTCGAAAGGCCGTCTTGGGAATGTCTTCCTCTTTCATACATATCTGGTGATAGCTCGAGCAAAGATCAAGTTTAGTAAAGAATTGGGCGCCACCCAATTCATCCAGGAGGTCATCAATGATAGGAATGGGAAATTTGTCTTTAATGGTCAGTTTGTTGAGGGCACGGAAGTCAGGACACATTCTCCAAGAACCTTCTTTCTTCAGGACCATGACTATAGGAGAAGAGTAAGGGCTCGTACTAGGGTGGATAACGCCTGCATTAAGGAGTTCCTGGACCATTTTCTCAATTTAATTTTTTTGTGAAAAGGGGTGGCGATATGGACGGATGTTGGGAGGAAGGCTTCCGAGTACAAGGGGAATGGAATGATCATGAACACCGCGGGAAGGAGGGAGTCCTTGGGGAGTGGAAAATACCATTTGATGTTTATAAAGGAGGGCTTGAAGGTCTTGCGGCACCGGGGGTGTCTCTGTTGCTTGTATGGCATGGAGTTGGGAAACGACACCAGAATGACCTTTTTTTAGCATCTTTTCCATGCGATGGGAACTAATGACCTCAGGTGAACCAGAAGTGATGCCTTGGAATTTATATTGGTGGCCTTCCTGGTCAAATTGCATGGTTAATTCCTTAAAATCCATGAGAATGGGACCTAAAGTCCTTAGCTAGTATGCACCCAACACAATGTCACAACCGTCCATGTCGATAGCAAATATATGGGATTTTAGGTGGTAGTCAACGATTTGGAGATGCAAATTTTCACAATGCCCTCCACATTTCATGGAACCACCATTGCCAATCATGATTTGGAAATTTTTGATGACATGGATGTAGCAATGAGTTTCTTGGGCAATGCAGTGATGACTAAAATTATGGGTGCTTCCACTATCAACCAAAATGATGAACTTTCGATGCTTGATGTAACCAATTAACTTGAGGGTTTTGGGGGTGAAGAAGCCAGTGAGAGCATTGAGGGAAATGATAGGTTCCACTTCGGGAGGGTCTGAGGGAGGGGTTATGTCACTGATTTCAGGTGACTCGGGCACAAGGGGACTTTCAACATCCTCTTCCGAAATATCCTCAAAGATGGCCATAAAAATCTTTTGTTCCTTACACTTGTGGCCCAGGAAATATTTGTCATCACAATTATAACAAAGGCCTTTGAGTTGGTGTTTAGCCATTTCAGCCCTGGTCAATTTTTGGATCTTTAATGGGGTAGAGGGAGTAGTGGGATTTACGGGTTTAGGACGAGGGATAAAGGAGGGTTTACGGTTTTGAGAGGATACAACCAGTTGTGCTTCTTTGTCTTTTTTCGTAGCCTCCACCCAACTCGAAGGTCGAGCCATGAGAACATGGGCCCGAGTCTCATCCTTGAGGTCACTGATAAAAAACTCTCGAAAGAAAGCATCGGTCATTCCCTCTGTTCGAAAAGCCAGGCGCGCAAAGGCAACTATGAAGTCTTCTATTGTTCCTTATTGTTTCAAATTTGTCAAACAGCCCAAATGGTTGGTGTCAGTGTCAAAGCGTTCATAAAGCTCAGTCACAAATTGGGTCCAAGCAATATACCCTCGACGGGAAGTTTTTCTCCATTGCCACCATTGCCAATGTTCTTGATCTAGATGGAGAACACCATACCAGAGTTTGGCCAAGTCATCTATAATGTTGTGTAAAGATAAATAATGTTCCATTTGGGTTACCCAACCAGTGGGGTCCAAGCCATCAAATTTGGTCACATCCACCCACAGAAGGCGTAGGTCACGTTGAAAGTGATGGTGTTGAAAGGTATGGGAATGGGAGGAATGTTCACCTTCAGTCTTTGGAGGGGCGTCAAAGAAAGGGTCATCTGTAGGGATCTTCAGTTTGGTGTAGAGTGATGCAAAGACAGATTCAAGTTGGGTGGTCAGTTCTTGTTTGACTTCCTCCATTGAGGACTACATGGTTGTATTTATGGTTGTATTGATGGATGTATCGATGGAGGCAACAGTGGCACTGAGCTGTTTCACTTCTTTTTGGGTCTCAAGGAAACCAGATTGCAAGGTGTTGAAGAGAGCTTCCGGGTCTTGGCTACGGGTATGAGCCATGAGGATGGGTGAACTGAAAAGGGGTGGGCAGGGTCAAAATTTTTTCCGAAAAATGATATAGATGAATGTGATAAGGGTGAAGAGATGAATTCAATGGAATAGGTCTCAAATAGTGGTGAAAAAATTTCCAGACTCATTTTTTTTTTTTACACCTGCAAAGTTATACTCCAGTCTGAAGAATATTGCAGTGATGAAATCCCCAAATGCTTAACTAGTAAGAAAAGTGTAGTGATTGGGAAACTCGAATACAGTTGCGCGTCAACAGATCTTGTCTGTTTTAATTTGTTTATATTTCTATCTCGCAAGGGTTAGGTATTCAAGGGTTCTATAGACAAGGGTTTGCCCTGTGCTATAACTTTCTGATATACGTGCAGGGTCCAACAATAGTACTCATCCCAATATCTTAGGGCACTAACTAAGGAGGATAGACCGTACCCTTAGCCATACTACCCGACTACCCAGGTACTAGAGAGTATCTTCCGAGTGTTGTTCTCAGTGGCACTATAGCAGTCAGGTGACCGATTGGTTTATCTAAAGAGGGCTTCAGGAAATATAGGTCGATCTATACACAGGTGTTGTCTGATGCACTACCACTCGAAGGGGTACCAATAGGAGTTACAAAGGTGGCCAACAAATGTGTGCTTAAGAACCACTTGTATTTCTTGCATGTATGAATCCCTCAACTGCAGTTTTATGCATGTAACGATAGATCTTGGTTGCTTAAATACACCGGAATATGTCTCTACCCTGAAAAAAAAATTCCCACAATTTCTGCCAAGGAAAGTGCTCTAATACCACTTGTAATATACTAGATCTAAAAAGTATGTTGAACAGAAATAAAATGTTAGAAATGGCAGAATAACAGTAATATAACCAGCATAATCTCCACAATAACACATAAATGATATAAGAACAACAACAGAAATAACACTTTGATTCAGAAAGCAATGTTCACGGGCCTCTTCGAGGGGGCAACCTCCAGTCAAGCAACGCTCTGTTACAATAATCTCCAAGCTAGGCTTTTCATACCCTCAACCCTTATTTATACTAAATATGTCTATCAAGAAAAGCATCTAGAGGAAGATCCTTCTAGAAGCAGAAGCTTCTATTAGGTCTTCTTACATCCACCTTATTCTATTTTATTGAAAGGCCTTATTAATATTGACCTTTATTACATCCAAATATATTTCTCTACCTATGTGTGGGTTAGGACCCTAACAGTTT
This sequence comes from Picea engelmannii, assembly GCA_009831015.1. NCBI lineage: Eukaryota > Viridiplantae > Streptophyta > Pinopsida > Pinales > Pinaceae > Picea > Picea engelmannii. The sequence goes on from ML778403.1 coordinate 836,795, forward strand.
GAGAAGAATCACGAACCACCAACATAGGAAGAAGGGTTCTACAGTGGAGAAGAAGAAGAGTTACTAAACGAGAAACATTTAGAGTCTGCTAGGGTAGAAGAAGGGAATACTGAAGAACCTCTCCCAGAAGAGTTAGAAACTTCAGGAACTGCACAGACTGTTGAACTAAGTACTATTACTCCTCCTGTTTTTTTAGAAGCATTAAGTAACCAGAGTAACCTAAGTTATCAGAGCACTCAGAGAACTTGTACAAGTGGTTCAGTGCATACTCAGTCTAGAACCCTAGGAAGATCTATGGTAGATGAGATGAGGTTACCCACCTTTAAGGGAGATGGATCTGAGGATCCTGATCAACATTGGTTCTTATGCGAAGCTATATGGAGTTTTAAGAATGTCACTGATGAATTTGTTAAGAGAGATCAGTTTAGTACTACTCTTAGAGACTGCACACTAAACTGGTACATGAAGTTCGTTCAAGGAGTTGCACAGCCGAAACCATTGAACAAGATCAAGACTGCACTGATTGTCGAATTCAAGAAACCCAAGTTGGAGTCGCAGTGTATTACAGAGATGAAAAAAATCAAGAAGAGAGTAGTTGAACCTGTTTGGGAGTTTTATCATAGGTTTAAGACCCTTACAGTTCATTTGAGTTTTCAATTTCCAGACGAACAAAATAAATAATGGTTCATTGTTTCCCTCTTACCACACATCAGAGTGCCTTTGATGCAACAGAAGATTGCTTCGCATGTTGAGGCATTGGAGATCGCCATGAAACAAGAATCAACCCCTATGGGAGAGTCCAGCTCAGGTATGAGTTAAATTTTGAGTCAGCTAACTAGCTTATCACTGCAGGTCGAAGATATGAAAAAGGATAAGGGAAAAGATAAAAGAGAATATATTTGGTGTATCAGATGCAAATCAGAGGGCCATGACAAGGAGCACTGTCCTATATTCCATAAGTACTTGGCTTTAGGAGCTGTGAGCCCTTTGAAGCAGGTTACTCTACCTTGGTGTGAGGTATGTAGAAATCGACATCGCCCTGGTGAGTGATATTACATGCAAAAATATGTCCAAAAACCTACCAACCTTTACTTCATATTCTATAAATTTGTGGGGCATGCTGAGAAATATTGTAGGGCTTATGACCTCTTTCATGAAAGATCAAGAGACACATATAGAATTCAAGGAGAAGTACAACAAGAAGGAAATACTATGCATTTTAACTCCCCAGGAAGAGGAAACTTCAACCCTCGCGGTGGGTTCAGAGGAAGAGGACGAGGAGGAGGTATGGGTCAAGGTCGAGGTTAGATCATTTGTTATAACTGTGCACATCCAGGACATTTCGCAAGGGACTATCAGAACCCTTGTACCACTTGTAGCTATTGTAATTCATTTGAACATGTTATTGAAGATTTTCCCATGTTGTTATCCAAACTTCAAGAGAGACGAGGAGGAAACCCACAAGTACAATTAATCTCAGCAGAACCTCGTAGAGTGGATCCTAGATTCATTGTTATCACTAGAGGAGGAGCTGCTATAGGAGAAGATATGATGACTCTAGCAAAGACTACAGATGAATCAAGAGTCAGAAGAACTGCAAAGAATACACCTAAGTTTGATCTGATGAAATAAAAGAAGATATTTGAAGAGGCAAGAAGAGAATTTGGAGGAGATCAGGAAAAGAGGTAAGCAATCTTGTTAGTTTCTTGTATATGTTCATTGATTTGATTAAGGATGAAAGAGCCATACAATAACTACAACACTTGATCTGACAGTATGAACTAGGAAAGGTAGACCCTCTGCTGAATAGAGAAGTACATCAAGTATCCAAAAATAGAAGTACAAATAAGGAGCTACACCTTAATTATTATATTGGAGATTATGATATAGATTATGTGGTCCTTGATTTAGGATCAAAAGTCATTGTTATGAAGAAGAAGACCCGAGCATTGATGGGAAAAACTAAGTTAATTTAATCCCCTATTAGGCTTAGGATGGCTAATCAACAGGTAATAAGCTCCTTTGGGAGACTGGAGCATGTCCCTGTGGACATCGACGGGGTAAGAACATTTGTGGACTTTGAGGTGATTGAGATAGTTGATGATAGCTTTCCTTATCCTGAGTTGTTAGGAATTGATTGGGATTTCAACAATTACACTGTTGTTGACTTAAAGAAAAGAAGAATGAAGGAATGACGTTTGAAGGTGATGGCCTTAGGGTCATTGTACCTCTGGATCTTGATGAAGGTTGAAGATACACATAACCTATTAGAGAAGAAGACCGCACATATGAGCTAGAGAATATATATAAATTGACAGCGAGACAACAAGATTACAATAACCCTGTAGTAGATGGGAATTTAAGTTGGCAAAGTAACATCGCATTCTCATCGGACTCAAAAGAATCACTAGAGAATCGACAGAACAAAGTGTATGAAGTCTTTGCACGGAGGTGTTCTAGATTAACCATAGAAGTTCATTGGATTGGCACAAAAGTAAGCAATATGCCCACATTTGATGGTTTAAATCATTTAGAAACATTCTTATCATATTTTGATGAAATTGTACCAGTACAACAGAGATTGTTGGCATTGGATGAGGCTTTGAAAGCAATTCCAACAAGATGGTGGGGGACACATAAAAAAAACATCGCGGACTAGATGCAATGTCATAATTTGATGGCAATGTGCTTTTTAGAAAAAGTTGAAGGATGCGAAGTTTGATAAACAGGTCAAAGTTTTCCGAAGGACCATGTGCGAGGTTGTGAGGAGGCCTAGAGCAACATTCCTCAAGAATAGTGGGTGCATAAGTTCATCAACACTCTGGACACAACACTTATCAATTGGTATCTTCAAGCAGAACTACGCCTCACCACTTCAAATTGGTACCATATGACTCAAAAATTTGTAGCTACATTTTCATTTGAAAGACAATACCCTTTAGTAGATCAATCTCTATAAGTTTTAAGACATAAGTCTTTGAGGAGGAACCTAGCCTCCTTGTTGAGCAAGAAGAGGATGAATGGACTGAACCTCTTCAGAAATTGCAAGGATGTAACAATATCTATGCTAATGAAGATGATGATCCTAGGAATGTCAACATCACATAAATAGAAGGATAGAGAGACATATAAGGACCAGGAGTCGAACTACCTTTCATCGGACAACCGATCAAAATCAAGAAAGTTAATATTGGAACAGAGCAAGAACCTAATCTTGCTAATGTTGGAGATTACTGGGATGATTCCACCATTGATAAGATCATAGAACTATTGCATGATTATCAGGACTTGTTCCCAACTGAGTTCACTGATATGAAGGGCATAAAAGGGCCCATGGGAGAGATGAAGATCCCCTTGAAGCCATATGCCAGGCCAGTTAAGCAGAGACCCTACAGATTGAATCCCAAATATAAGAAGAAAGTGAAGATTGCACTAGATAGGATGTTGGAAGCAGGAATCATATAACCTATGGAAGAATCAGAATGGATTATCCCTATGGTGGTCCAAGATAAGAAGATAGGAGAGATCACGATCTGTGTAGATCTCAGGTAGCTGAATGATGCATGTTTTCATGATCCATTCCCTACATTGTTTACAGACAAAGTGTTATATAATGTAGGAGGTCATGAATTTTACTCCTTCACAGATGGATTTTCAGGTTATCACGAGATCAAGATTGCCAAGGAAGATCGCCACAAGACCACATCTGCAATAGAATGGGGATCCTACAAGTACATAGTGATGCCTTCTGGATTGATGAATGCACCAACCCTCTTTTATACGGTGGTGGTAGAAGCATTCAAGGAGTTTTTACATAAATTTTTGGAAGCATATTTTGATGATTGGACTATTTTTATCCTATTACAAAACCATATTGAATGTTTAAGACTAATGCTAGATAAGTGCAGCAAATTTCAGATTCCCCTCAACCTGAAGAAGTGCATCTTCTTTTCACCCTTTGGAGTACTGCTAGGGCATATTGTGTGTAAGCAGGGGTTGTTGGTAGATCGGTTCAATATTTCTATTATTGTTGATCTATGTCCCTCTACCTCAATCAGACAACTGCGCACTGCGTTGGGACATACTGGATACTACAGGAAGTTCATTAAGGGCTATGCACAAATTACAACACCTATGGAGAAGTTATTAAGGAAAGATTATTAGTTTCAATGGATAGAAGAATGTCAGCAGAGCTTCAACACACTGAAATAGAAAATGGTTACTGCGCCTATTCTGGTTTTCCCAGATTGGAGCAAGGAATTTCATGTGCATGTCGATGCTTCATCTATTTCAATAGGAGTAGTGTTAGCACAACCAGGAGTAGGAGATATTGACCATCCTCTAGCCTTTGCTAGCAGGAAGCTATCTACAACTGAGATAAACTACACTACCACTGAAAGAGAAGGTTTAGCCATGGTGTACGTGTTGCAGAAGTTTCGACAATACTTGCTGGGAGGACATTTGAAGATGTTCATTAATCACTCTGCATTGAAATACTAGGATTCAAACTACCCTTCATAGGACAACCGATCAAAATCAAGAAAGTTAATATTGGAATAGAGAAAGCACCTAATCTTGCTAATGTTGGCAATTACTAGGATGATGCCACCATTAATAAGATCATAGAACTAATGCATGAATATCAGGACTTGTTCCCAACCAATTTCACTGATATGAAGGGCATAAAAGGGCCCATGGGAGAGATGAATATCCCCTTGAAGCCAGATGCCAGACCAATTAAGCAAATACCCTACAGATTGAATCCCAAATATAAGCAGAAAGTGAAGATTGAACTAGACGAGATGTTGGAAGCAGGAATCATAGAACCTGTGGAAGAGTTAGAATGGATTAGCCCTATGGTGGTCCAGGATAAGAAGACAGGAGAGATCATGATCTGTGTAGATCTTAGGAAGCTAAATGATGCATGTTTGCATGACCCATTCATTACACCGTTTATAGATGAAGTGTTAGATAATGTAGGAGGTCATGAAGTTTACTCCTTCACCGATGGATTTTCAGGTTATCATCAGATCATGATTGCCAAGGAAGATCGCCACAAGACCACATTTGCAACAGAATGGGGATCCTACAAGTACACAGTGATGCCTTTTGGATTGAAGAATGCACCAGCCATCTTTTCTAGGGTGGTGGTAGAAGCATTCAAGGAGTTTTTACATAAATTTTTGGAAGCATATTTTGATGATTGGATTGCTTTTAGCCTATTACAAAACCATATTGAATGTTTAAGACTAATGTTGGATAAGTGTAGGCAATGTTAGATTTCCCTCAACCTGAAGAATCTCAGTAGAGATTCGACACACTGAAACATAAAATTGTTACTGCGCCTATTCTGGTTTTCCCAGATTGGAGCAAGGAATTTCATGTGCATGTCGATGCTTCATCTACTGCACTAGGAGTAGTGTTAGCAGAACCAGGAGCAAGATATATTTACCATCCTCTAGCCTTTGCTAACAGGAAGCTATCTACACTTGAGATAAACTACACTACCACTAAGAGAGAAGGTTTAGCCATGGTGTACACATTGTAGAAGTTTCGACACTACTTGTTGGGAGGACATTTTAAGATGTTCATTAATCACTCTGCATTGAAATACCTAGTCAACAAGCTAGTGTTGGGGAGAAGGACATGCAAATGGTTACTTCTATTCTTGGAATATGATTTTGAAATAGTGGTCAAGCCAGGGAGAATGAACAAGGGACCTGACCACTTGTCTAGGTTGGAGCATGGAGAGGAACCTACTATTTTGTAGGATACACTACCAGAGGCATAGTTGTTATCCATCAGAAGGGTTGATGATCACTTCGCCGAGATATTCCAGTTCCTATCAACAGGAATGGCACCTCGTGAATATACTATCATTCAAAAAAAATAGTTGGTAGTTCACGCTGCAGATTTTTCACTTATAGCTGGATAGCTATACAAGATGGGACCTGATGAGATCCTGAGGAGATGTGTTATGGAGGCAGAGAAACCATTGATTCTGGAAAAAGAACATGAAGTCATTGCAAGAGGACACTACATAGGGAAATAAACAACGTAGAAGGTTCTTAGAGCTAGCCTCTGGTGGCCTACTTTACATAAGGATGCTAAAGAATACTACAAAGCCTGCGATTTATGCCAAAGAGTTGGGAAACCTTAGAGAAGATATGAGATGCATTAAAACACAACTAACTTTACAAGAATTTGAGAAATGGGCCATTGACTTTGTGGGACCTATCAACCCACTAGGAAAGCGCATAGGAGCTAGATACATCATCACTGCGACATAGTATTTGACTAGATGGGAAGAAGCAAGAGCAGTGAAGGATTGTAGTGCAACTACAGCTACATGGTTTATATTTGATGATATGATAACCAGGTTTGGATGCCTGAAGACACTGATGATCGATCAAGGTACAGACTTTATTAGTAAGCCTATCGAAGCTTTGACTCAGGAATTTGAAATCCACCATCAGAAGAGTACTCCCTACCATCCACAAGCGAATGGGATGGTCAAATATTTCAACAAGATCTTGGAGACAATGTTGACAAAGATTTGTAGTGTGAACATGGATGACTGGGATTTGAGAGTACTAGCAGTACTATGGGGCTATAGAACTGCTTGCAAGAAGCTGACAATGCAGACTGCCTTTAAGTTGGTGTATCGTCTATAAGCAGTTGTCCCTATGGAATATTTGGTTCCTAGTATCAAAATTGTAGCATTCACAAATATGGATGCCACAGGCATTGTTCAAGAGAGGCTTGCACAGTTGGTAGAATAAGAAGACGACCGATTTATTGCAATATTCCATCAGCAGGTATAGAAGGAATGAGAAAAGGCCTACCATGATAGACATATCAAGAAGAAATCCTTTAAGAAAGGAGATCTGGTCTTGGTATATGACAACAAGTTCATGAAGCATCCAGGGAAGTTTAGAACACATTGGCTTGGGCCATTTGAGGTCACATATGTTACAAAAGGAGGAGCTATGCAGTTGAAGACACTGAATGGAGAGTGGAAGGAAGGTTTAGTGAATGCGAGCCGGTTGAAATTATACTATGACAACCAGATGCCCCACATCTCTTAGTAAAAGCATGAGAAGAAGGGTCTAGGTACCCGGTGCAATTGAAACTGGATACCGGACACACAAAATACAGACTGCACAAAGAAGGGAGGGACAAAGCATAAAGCACAGGCTACCCCGCGTAGTCTGAAGACAAAGAAAAATAGAAGGTTCAAACCTGAAGTGCCTCAGGATGAGTCACATGTGAGTGATGGGGCACTGTTGGCCCTTGGTTATGGAAGGTTGTGAAGATTAAAGAAAGAAGCATGAAGTACAAACTGCCAAGAAGGCAAGTTGACTGAGATTGGGTCGAAGTGGCCAAAAGAGTAGAAAAGAAGGAGCGAAGTAACAGAGAGAAACCCATTGGACAGGGAGATCGAGGAAGACATATCAGCAAGAAAGATGGATCGTGGACAACTCAGCAAGTGGAAAAATCCACCAATGGATTCTTTGGAGCACCTCATAGGAAAATAGGAAAGACAGACTGGAGAATCCATAAAAACATGGGTCAAGTTGACCTAGGGTTTTAGACACCTAGGGTTTTGGTATTTAGGGTTTTGACACCTAGGCTTCGGCCTAAGGTTGTTTGAGATTCATTTTAATGTATAAATAAACGTCAAGAGGACCTGGGAGGGGTTCGATTATGTTATGATGAGTGATTGTTGTTATTGTTGAGAGAGAAGTGTTGTGTGGTGAGAGAAGTCTGTGTTGTAAGATCTTCATCTGGGTGTGAAGATCAACCCTAGAGCTGGGTGCACAGGGAGGGGAGAGAAGAAGAGAAATAAAGAGAGATCTGCAATCTAATAGCACATATAGAACTGTTTGCTTTCATCTAATATATTATAAAGTGCATTTTTGTGGATGTATCCCTATAGAGAGGGTGAACTACATATATCTTGTTGTTTTCTGTCATTGATGTTGTGTTCTTTTGCTTTCTGTTATACTGTTATTGTATCATTGTGTTAGATATGAGGTATAGTTAGCACAATAGGATTAAGGACAATAAAGAATAACTAGGTTGTCATGTGTTGTTTCCTTGAACCCACCTTGCATTTCCCATGGTTGTAGACACTTGTGTCTTGCAACCCCCTATTGTTACTTCGGGTGAGACTGCATCTTCTTTACAAGTGTTGCCGAAAGGGCCAGTAGTTAGGGCTTGTTGGTGCGTTGTTAGAGTTGAAACCTGGGTCTACCCTTGTGCCAACAGGGATCGACTTGTGCAGTTGCAACACATTAGAGAGAAATATAGCACTTGGAAATAATTCAAGAGGTATTTCAAGAAGAAATACTTGACTAAAAAATACTATGACAGAAAGATGAAAGAGTTCTTTGAAATCAAGCTCGGTAGCATGAACATTGATGAGTACGAATGAAGATTTTTTGAATTATTGAAGTATGTTTCATTCATCAAGGATGAGACTGTCAAGATTCAAAGGTTTCTGAGTGGACTACCACCTTCCATTGCTGAAAAGATCCAGTATGATGACCCCAAGACCATGGAAGAAACTATAAGAAGAGAAAAATGCTTATATGAGAAACAAAGAGAGTAGCCTACCTTCTGGAAGGCTTGGGAAGACAAGAAGAAATTCCATATGGATCAGAGGAAGAAGGGAACTAAGCCACCCTTTTTCAGAAACAGTCCTCAAGGACAGCCATCATTTAGAGAGCCGAGAATGGATGACGTAGGGGAACAAAGGCCAAGGAAAATGCCCATTCATTGTTGGGGCTGTCAGGGGAACCACAAGTACAAAAATTGTCCCCACAAAAATGGCAAAGTGAGAGTTGTCCATAATGTTCAGCAAGCTAAAATAGTGGAGTACATGGGCAATAGAATTCCAAGGATCTACACAGCCCTGGAAAACAATCAAGATAAATATCAATCGCACATGATTGAAGTGGAAGGTATGATCAACAATCATGCCTTTACTATTTTAATTGATTCAGGGGCTAGACATAGTTATATAGATCCTAGAGTGGTGGAAAGTTTGCAACTGTCGATAAGCAAACATGAAAATTATTTGTTAGTGTAGCTGGATACATGAACCAAGAGAAAGGTCATTGAGTTAGTTAAGTCTTTTCTAGTGGACATGAATGGACTAAGCACAAAGGCTGAATTGAACATTTTTCCTTTAGGTTCTTATGACTGTCTAATTGGGATGGACTGGTTGGACCAACACCATGCCATCTTGGACTATCATAATAAGCCATTCACTTGCCTAGATGAGGAAGGAAATCAGAAAACAGTCCAAGGAATTCTTAGAGTTGTTGCTATCAGAGAAATCTCAGCAATGCAGCTGAGGAAGTGCTACAGAAAAGGTTGTCAATTATTTGTAGCCCATGTGGAGGAAGCATCTAAGGATGAGGTCTCAAATATTGGAGATCATGCAATACTAAAGGAGTTTGAAGATGTATTTTAGGAGGTACCCGGACTACCTCTAAAAAGATATATTGACTTCTATGTAAACTTGATGCCTGGAGCATCTCTAGTGTCATAAGCTCCTTACAGAATGAGTACGCTAGAGCTGAAAGAACTGCAATTGCAGCTTGAAGAGATTCTAAAGAAGGGGTATATATTCCCAAGTGTGTCACCTTGGGGTTCCCCAGTCCTATTCGTGAAGAAGAAGGATGGGAAGTTGAGATTGTGTATTGATTTCAGACAATTGAACAAAGTAACTGTAAAGAACAAATATCCTCTACCAAGGATTGATGACCTCTTCGATTAGTTGAAGGATGAAAATATATTTTTGAAGATAGACCTCAGGTTAGGATATCACCAGGTAAGGATAAAGGATGAAGAAATCAACAAGACCACCTTTATAACAAGGTATGGTCATTATGAGTTCACAGTGGTGCCATTTGGGTTGTCAAACACACCCATTATTTTTATGTGCCTCATGAATGGTGTATTCAAGGATTTTCTAGACAAGTTTATCATAGTCTTCCTGGATGACATTCTGGTGTATTCCAAGTCAGAGGAAGAGTATGGACAACATCTAAGGATGGTGTTGCAGGTGGTAAGAGAACTCCAACTATATTCCAAGTTGAGCAAGTGCTCATTTTATCAGGAGAAGATCCATTACTTGGGGCATATTATTTTGAAGGTTGGGATAGTTGTAGATACTGAGAAGATTGAGACCATTAGAGAATGGTTAGTGCCAAAGAATTTGATGGAAGTCTGATCCTTTATGGGTCTAGATAGATATTACAGAAGGTTTATCATAGGGTTCTCGAGGATAGATCACCCTATCACTTCCTTGCAAAGGAAGGAGAAGAAATTTCAATTGATAGAGGAATGTGAGAGAATCTTCCAGCGATTGAAACAAATGTTAACCAGTGATCCAATATCGAGGATCATGGACCCAAATGAAGATTTTGTGGTGTGCACAGATGCATGCAAAGAAGGCCTGGGAGGAGTCCTCAGTCAGAATGGATTCATATTTTGTTATGAATCCAAAAAATTGAAAGATCACGAAAATAACTACACAACTCATGATTTGGAGTTGGCGGCCATCGTTCAATCTCTGAGGAAATGGAGACATTACCTCATGGAAAGGAGGTTTGAATTGAGGCTAGAAAATATTGGTTTGAAGTACTTGTTTCATCAGCCAACCTTGAATGCTAGACATAGTAGGTGGTTGGAGTTTCTCTCTGAGTATGATTTTGATATCAAGCATATCAAAGGGAAGGAGAATAAAGTGGTTGATGCACTCAGTAGGAGAGTACATGGATTACATGCTACAACCATTAGCATGTATCAAACTGATATAAAGGGAAGAGTTTTGGAAGCTGCAAGCACATAATTGCAGTACAGGAAATTGGTAGCAAAGCTACAACAAGGTCAGACGCTGCAAGGAGTGGAAGATTATAAGCTTGGAACTGATTTGATACTTCTGTACAAGAACAAAATTTATGTACCCAATGTCCAAGACTTGAAACTTGCGATTTTGAAAGAAATGCATAACTTAACTTATGTTGGGCACACTAGATACCAGAAGACTATGGCAGTAGTCAAAAGCCATTACTTTTGGTTAGGTATGAAGAAAGAGATTGCATAATACATCACTATATGTATGTAGTGCTAGAAAGTTAAAGATGAACACATGCACCCAGCAGGATTGCTACAACCTTTACCCATTCTCGAGTGGAAGTGGGAGGTAGTGACAATGGATTTCATCACAGGATTTCCCAAAATAGGCAAGCATCATGACTCAATCATGGTTGTGGTGGACAAGCTTACGAAAGTTTCCCATTTCATTCCATTAAAGACTACTCATAAGGCAGCGAATGTTGTCAACATCTATATGAAGGAAGTTGCACGATTGCATGGAATTCCCAGGACAATTGTGTCTGACAGAGACTCGAAATTTATCTCAAATTTATGGAAAGGGTTATTCAAGGGGTTCAGAATGAATCGAAACTTCAGTACAACCTATCATCCTGAGTGGATGGGAAGACAGAGAGGGTAAATCGAGTAATATAAGACATACTAAGGATGTATGTGATGGAAAAACCATCGAAATGGGAAGACTACCTACATTTGGTAGAATTCACCTACAATAATGGGTATCAATCATCATTGAAGATGATCCCATTTGAAGCACTTTATGGTAGAAAATGCAATACTCCAGTAAGCTGGGATAATCCAGCTGATAGGGAAGTAGTTGGGCCAGAGTTGCTCAAGGAAATGGAAGAAAAAATGCTAAAAATTAAGTAGAATTTGAATGCTACCCAAGACAGGCAGAAAAGTTATGCTGATAAAAACAGAACCCACAGAGAGTTTAAAGTGGGAGACCATGTTTTCCTAAAAGTGAAAGCCAACAGAAGTTCTATACAGCTGGAAAACTGCACCAAGTTGGCAGCTAGATTTTGTGGGCCATTTGAAATCTTAGAAAGGATTGGGCCAGTTGCATATATTATTGCATTACCTGCATCCATGACTGTACATAATGTGTTTCATGTTTCATTGATTAAGAAATATATGCCTGATGCTAATCATGTTATCGATTGGAATGTGATTTTGGTGGAGCAAGAAGGTGTCCTGGAAGTGCATCCTATGCTCATATTGGATTGGAAAAGAAAACAACTCCTTAATTGAGCCATAGGGCTTGTAAAGGTCCAGTGGACTTGGTACAGTCCTGCAGACGCGACATGGGAACATGAAGATGCTATGCGGGTAGAATACCCTCATCCTTTTGAAGATTTTGAAAATATTGTTGATGTTGTGTAAAGAGTTGCATTGAGGACAGTGAAAAAATAAGGGGAGGGGATTGTAATACCCCAAGGACGTGCCCCAGTTATATTATGAATTGTAATCATGTTTTGTAGGATGGTGAGCTGAGTGTTGATAAGATGGTGGGATTATGTGCTTATTAGGCCGGAGAGACTAAGTGTTAAAGGCCAGGAGCCTATTTTTTTATATGTGATTATGCAGAACATTAATAAAGATTAAACATCGCTATGTGCAAATCGACCACGAAGAAAGAGTGATGGGGGACTAATCTTCCAAAAGGTGGGTAAGGGAAATGGGGATGAAAGGTTCGAAAGAGGGGCTTAAGTCCTTGGGAATCATAATTTATTATTATTCCAAAGTGGTGTGAAAGGTATACTTTTATCCTAAGTTCCTGAAAAAGGGAACACATACTTGATGGAGTGCATGCAGCTTCATGGGTGACATGTGTCGGCCTAGGGACATGAAATTTAACCCAAGAATTGATCCATGATGGGGATTCATCCTCCATTCAGTCGTCCATTGTCTAAGCGGTTTGAGTCTGTGTTCGACCTCTACATTGATTCCTTGTCACGCACCCTGAAAACCAAAACTGTGAAGTCGACCGATGTATTCTCGTGAATCCTGTGGCTTATGTATTTGACATTTTCAATATTCACGAACGCACCCGAGACCCAAAATCTGTGAACCGTTATGTGTCTTCTAAGGAACCCAACACCTGAGTAATCTCCTTAGTTGTGTCATGTTTCAGCATGGGTTGTTTTTGTGTGTCATGCCATGCACATCTGTTGTTACTACTTTCATCCTTGTGTGAATGAGTGTTGAACCATGGTTGTTGTCCTCACCTGGCTGGAGCTGAGTAGAGGACTGTTCTAAAGAAGTTGGTTGCCAGGCTCATGGTAGAAGAGATAGGTTTTCCATCCTATGAGAATCTCTCTCCAAGTGAGAGAGTCTGTTGGGAAGTGGTTTTCTCCCAGAGAGAGTCCAACACTAGCTATAGAGCTCTGATAATTCATGATCTGGCCTGTTGTCGACACCCAGAGAGGGAGGTGAAGCACCGATGTACTGTGATTGTGAAGGTGTATACTCCCAGGTGGAACAAGCATGTGGGAATGAGATTCCATGAGTAGTGGTCATAAGAAGGCTCCTGGAGAGAATCCTTCTAGTTGTTCTATGTCGTTTTCCTGTAACCTCGGCCTAGTCTAGGATTCCCTTGCCTCGGGTGGAGCTTAGTCCCAACTCAAGGGTGACCCAATGCTGAGAGTGATGAGAAGCGTGGTCTAAGGCTGGGAGGTTCGTGGAAGGTCTGGACGTATTCTATTTCCCTCCTTATCTATCCATCCTTCCTTTCAGTCAACAGGGAAGGCGGGCGAACAAAATTTCCCACTGAGATCACCTATCCCTCTCCCTATATATTGGGAGCAAGATAGAGAACTATTAGGTTGGGATGGAAGCGAGTAGACATATAACTACTTGAAGGCTATATTTTTTACTCAGGAGCCTTCCTGAGGGTAAATACTTACACCACTCAGGGGATTGGCGGCCAAGGAGATCTATTTCGTGACAACAGCCGGTACCAGGTGGTCAGTCACATAACTTCCCAATTGGGATCATATTCCTAGTCATCCCATGTCAGTTGGTGGAGTTACTATAGTTTCAAAGATAATTATCATTAAGTGTTTAATTTCAATTAAAATGCATGTCTGTGATGTTTGTAATATTATCATGTATTTCGTTGCAAGTGGATTTATTTTAATTCTATTTAAGTGTGTATGATGGAAGTAACTCTATGTTAAATGTATTAATTCAATTTAATATGCATGTTATATACATATGTATGTTAATGTTCCACGTAGTAGCATTGCTTGACAATGGAATTGATCATCGGGGATGTTACAATAGTGAAGGAGGAAGGTTATGCTGGGGAGAAAGAAGCTGCAGAGCTTTCTCTTCATATCAACTTGAGAACCTCTAGTACTAAAACTCTTGGACAAATCACTTTAATGCCTAACAATGCCTGCAATTATTGAGGACGGGAAAATGAGTTAAGTAATACCTAAATTTTGTTTTCACAGTCAAGAAATATGGAGGCACATATGAAATTAATA
>ML778403.1:861074-879759 GCA_009831015.1 Picea engelmannii
TACAGCTTCCAAATGTAAAGGGAGGGATAAACCTCCAAGAGGAAGATACAATCCTCAAATATCAAGAGAGATTTGAACTCTCCATCCTTGCCCCTTCCTTCCACCCAAGAATATATGAGAGATAATAAAACTTTACATTAAATTGTCACCATCAACCAATCATCACATAGAACCTGATAATGCTTCCTGAGACTTCTTCAATTTTTGCAATTCTTCAATTCTTGGATTACTTTGATCCTATAGATAATATTACTCAATGTATTCTATGAAACTCCTCCAATTTTTACTCCTTGAGTTCTCCCCAAAAAGAGGTTATAGAAAGAATGGTAGACTTTATTCAATTCTGGTCTATTCAGGAGAGTGAACTTGCACATAATGCCACGTGCTCAATAATTAAAATCCGATTCTAAAACTCACACAAACAAAACTACAGTCCGTACTATTTCCAATGAAATTTGTACCACTTCATTTGGATTCTCAATGAATACGTTATGATTTTTTTACTCGGAACACCTGCTTATTGACTAGCTTAAGGACTGGTCACAAACCCTATCTTCCACAGAGTGTATCTCCATAATTATAGTGAATCAAGAGCTGAAATTTTTACCAGAGGTACCTTGATATGTCTTCTCAATACCGTAGTGATTTCATCATCTGAATCGTTCTAGAAAAAATGTTATAGAAAAAATGGTAAGATGACCTGAAAATAACATACCTTAGAACACATCACCAAAAGACTTCATCCTCCCTTGAAATCCGACCATATTTACTTCTTATTTCCTCTTAAATTTGACTTATATCAAATGAATGTATAATGATGTTTATTTATACCATTTATGTCACTTCCTTTTAACATTAGGGCTGACTTGACACTTTCTTATTTTGTAATTCTTTTCTTTAATTATCTTCTACATGTACTTCCTTCTTCAATTCACTTTGTCATCTTCAAAAATTCATTTCTCCTCAACCATGAGGATCCATGTGACGTGCCACATACCACCGGAAACAACATGATGTATACTATCCATTCATGGGTGTTGTATATGCATGTGCATTGTCCTTTATGTCCAAATACCTTTATCAATCTTGCGGTCCAAAACCCATGACTAGGGTTGACATCAATGACAACAACCAATCTTCCAACATGTCACATATCACTATGATATATACTGTTGTAAACTTGTACCAATCAACCTGTAACAACCTGTACCAATAACATGTGACAACATGTACCATACATCAACCTGTACCATAAACAAGTGCATCAACAGTGCACCAACCTGTACTTCAACCTTTACCATCAACTATTTCATCAACCATGAACCAAATATGTACCAATCATGCATCAAATACACATAAACTATGACTCATCAAGATGTACCAACATCATCAACTATACACCTTGTGTATGTGCCAACTCATCAACTACTTGTGTCAAACATGTACCCAACATGTACCTCAACCAAAATCCCTCATCAATTTCATCATCCAAATCTGATTTGTAACTCTGTAATAGACTTGTTGTATATGATAAAATACCTGCACACCTTCCTTAACTTTAACAACAAGAGACTAACATTTTCATCAAACTTTACTTTAGTATCACATGACTAATTTAGGATTAGTCAACAACCCTAACTTGCAATAATCATAACTATGTACCTGTAATGAATAAAGATATAAAAATAATACACAATGTTCTTCAATATCTTTTATGCAATTCCTCCAGGTTTCAATACTTGGATCCTCTCAGAAAAGGAGCTCTAGAAAAAATTACATACCTTATTGAATTATGGCTTATTCTAGAGAGAGAAATTGTAGAGCGTTCCCTGCACAGAATATTTTTTGTATGGATCTGAAAATTGTACTCTGAATACTATAAACTGAACTATAACCAATAAATTTGGTCTTACTGAATTTTTATCTGTTATGAAGAATTTATGACGTTTTTACCCGAAACACTTGTTTTAGACTAGTTTCAGGACTAGCCACAAACCCTATTTTCCACGGAGTGTAACTCCAAAAATGTAACGACCCAAAATATGAAATTTGTATCCTAGATACTTGGTTATGTTTCCTCAACGTCCTCCCAATTTCACAATCTAAATCATTCTATAAAAAAATTTATTGCGAAAATGGTGAGATGACCTGTAAATAACATACCTTAGAAAGCATCATCAAAATAATTTATCCTCCCTTGAATTTTGACCTTCTTTACTTCACCTTCTCTTTGAAATTCGTCTTAGATATACTTTGGTTACCTCGGTCACTTGTATATATTCAATATTCTCAAGTGTGATTAAAAATTAGAGACTCTTGTCTCTTATTTATACTTTCATCTAGCTTCCTCAAGGGGTTAACTTCTAACCATCTTAACCCACTTTTCTTATTTTAGGGCTAACCCACTTCTAACCACTTGTCCACTTAGTAATTTCTCCATTAACTTTATTATTTAAATAATTTTTTTTGTATTCACTTTGAATTATAGTCCACTCATCACTTCACTTTATTATTTAAATTAGCTTCTAACCATCTTAACCCACTTTCCTTCTTTTAGGGCTAACCCACTTCTAACCACTTGTCCACTTAGTAATTTCTCCATTAACTTTATTATTTAAATAATTTCTTCTTTGCAACCACTTTGACTACTTTGACCTTTTGGGGCTTCTAGATGACTCATGAGGGTTCTCCAACTTCACATGGCCATAACTCTCTAACCATGAGGATTTATGTGACGTTCCACATACCACTGTAAATGGCATGAAATGTATTATCAATATAGAATAGTCTTCCCTGTAAATATGTCAAAACTCATATCATTATCCATCAATTAAACTTGGGCCCATTACCCAAACCTTTGTGCTACCAGAAATTTCTAGCAGACTTTCTTCAAGGGTTGACATCAATGAAAATGAACCAAATTAATCAATAATCTCCCCCTTTGGAATTGATGGAAACACTCTGATGCAATACTGAAGTCATATCACTTATGCTCTCCCTATGACCATCGCTCCCCCTGGAACCATGCCTCTATTCTCTTTTTCCAAGAATTTGCCTTTGCATCTAATAAATCTCTCCCTCTTTGTCATCAATGGAAAATGCATCTTTCCATCTAGGGTTTCTCCCCCTGACTAAACTCTTCCTGAAACTGATCTACCAACTAGAACTGTTCTCTTTATGGTGCTTCCTTGATCCGGATTTATGTAGGAACACAATGAAATACAGAAATACACATAAACGCAGAGATGCAGCGGAAATAAGACTTTATTTCATTAATCACAAATGAATGAAATATGCTTACAGACAGAATGGAAATAAACTAGCTAGGGCGCTGGTAGCTTATCTCTGAGAAGAGATGTGGCTGCTACTCGCATCCATGAGAAGATGATTACAATGAGGCTTGGAAGGCCTTTTTACAATAGACGGGAATGCCAAAATTCCTAGACATCCAAAAACCTAACCCTAGGAGATGAAGCACCAAAAGTCATGTGGGCCCCGTTTGGGTAAGTTGGTGCATCAACTTCCCGGGGTCGTAACTTTTGCATACGATCTCCGTTTTAGGCGTGTGATAGCTCGTTGGAAAGGTATCATCGAGGAGATTCATTTTGGGGCCTCAATTATGCCTTCAGCTATCATTGAGAACCTCGATCTCGAAAAACCTTCAATTAGGCCCTCAAAATGGCCCCGGAAGTTAAAACCTGCTAAAAATAGTAAATTGCCAAAATGGCCAGAAAATTGTTTTGAGCCATTTGAAAAAGGTGGGTGGCCCCCGATATCCACCTGGATCATTCCTCATGTAAATCTAAGACATATAAGATAAGCATTCAAAATCATTCATTTTGGAGTAGAAATTACTCTAAGTCTCTGGCGAAGATACTCAAAGGATTCCCTTGGAAGCGGTTTTGTAAAGATGTATGCCACTTGTTCTTTTGTGCCCACATATTCAACTCTAATGTTATTCTCTACAACATGTTCCCCTAGAAAGTGATACTTTATTAGAATGTGCTTCATCTTGGAGTGCATCACCAGGTTCTTTGAGATATTGATGCCGCTTCTATTATCACAATAGATTGGAATGGACTCATCATACTCAACATGTGTATGTGTCAAAGTTTGTTTCATCCATAGGACCTGAGTACAACATCTTGTTGTTGCAATATACTTTGCTTCAACTATAGATAAAGATACTGATGATTGTTTACTGTTTATCCAATATACTAAACACTCATCCAAGTAGAATGCTACTCCATTGGTGCTTTATCGGTCATCAATACAACCTACCTAATCTACATCTGTGTAGGAAATAAGTGATAGATCCTTTCCTTTTGGATACCATAATACAAACTCTTTTGTTCCCTTGAGATATCTGAAAATCCTCTTCACTGCTAATACATGTTATTCCTTTGGTGCTTCTTGAAATCTTGCCACCTGTCCAACTGTTTGCATTACATATAGTTAAGATGGTGTCACAAATAGTAATCTAACAATCATTGACCTGTATTGCCTCTGGTCTATAGAATTTGAATCATCATCTTTTCTCAACTTGCAACTGGTTTGCATATGAGTGGTAACTGGTTTTCAATCTTCCATTCCAAACCTCTTTAGCATTTCTCTGATATACTTAGTTTGAGAAATAAAAATTCATTGGTTGCCTTGACGTATATGAAGACCCAGAAAGCAAGATAGTTCTCCAAGTAATAAAATATTATCATCAATAAAATAATATCATCAACTAGAACAAAGATACAAAATATTATCATCAATATAAACTTCAATTAATAAAATATTATCTTGAGTTACCTTGATGTAGAGGTTGTTGTCTGCACTTCCTTTTCTGAATCCTGCCTATTGTAGATATTTATCTAGTCTAGAGTACCATGCTCTAGGAGCCTGTTTTAGACCATACAAGGCCTTCTTCAATTTACACACATAGTCTGCGTTCTTTGAACACTGAAATCCTTCTGGTTCTTCAATGTAGACTTCTTCTTCAAGTTCCCCATTCAAAAAAGATGATTTCACTGATTCATTTTCTTCTTCCTTTAATTCTCATCCACCTATTTCATCAATTGTTACATTGTTTCTTTCCACAACTTTATTCAACCTCATATTGTAACATTTGTATTCTTTCCTTGTACTTGAGTAACCAACAAGTACTCTTTTTTCCACACGAGAGTCAAACTTTCCCATTCTGCCATCTTCTCTTTTGATGTAGCATTTGCTTCCAAATACTCTGAAGTGCTTCACATTTGTTGGCCTTCCTTTCCATAGCTTGTAGAAAGTTTTGTCATTGTTGTTTATGAGCATTACTCTTTTTTCAATGTGAACTATTGTATGCACTGCATGTGTCCAAACAATATTTGTCAATTTGGAATCCATTAGCTTTGTTCAAGCCATTTCCTATGTAAATATCATCCAATATGATAATGTTCCTTTGTCTTTGAACCACTCTCTAAACCAATCTATGAATCCATGATCTCTTCCACTATCATATATCTGTCCAAACTTGCTAAGTGTTCTTACGAATCCATCTCTGTCCATACTGTCCAAGACTCTACTGCACAACTATCCATAATGTTGACACATTTGTCACTATACTATCATGAAGTCTTCACTACTACAACTGATTGTAATTCTGCTAATTGACTTCTCTGGATCTGTCTTCTCAAACTCTGCAAGCTACTCGAAGTATGGTCCTTTGGTTTCTCACAGCTATCGCATAGACTCCCCCTGTCTAATATTCATATTACCTGGGAGTCTCTAAGCTGGATGGCTCAAAACAATTCCTTCTCTATTGTGTATTCATCATCATCTTCATTGGTAGATTCATCATCTCTCTGAGCTCTGACTTCTTTCTTTTGGTCTATGGATTCATATTTCACTACAATTCCTGAAAGTACAATCTCTTGAACTTGTTCCTTATTTAAATTTCCTTCTTTTCTTTCAGTTATTTTCCAATTCTTTATGTATGTGACATCTTTCTTTTTCTTTGTAGATTTTTCTTCATCTTGTTTTATTTTCAATCTTGCAATCTCTGAGACCTGTTCTTCATGTTTTCTTATCCATACTTTCTTATATCTGATATCAGTGTTCGCTTTCATGGAAGTATCTATTATGCTTCTACAATCACTAGATATGTGTCTATAGTTATGACATCTGTAACATTCAATGTTACGTGGGGCCACATAGGCATTTATTTCTTGAACATTTCTTTTATAATCCCTGCAATATGCAACCTTATGTTCAAAATTAGTACAATAAAAACAATGACCATAAAATAAATTTGCATACCTGGGAGTGAATGATCTTCTTTGTGGTGTAGTCCTTCTAAATTTTTGCCTTGACTGATCATGATCATGATTGGAGCTTCTTTGTGGCTTGAACATGGATGGTATTCTTGAAGATGTATCTTCAATAGTTTTATTAGATTCTGGTTGACCATGATTCCTTCCTTTGAGTACTTCTGCATAACTCTTTCTATTTTCTTCATTCTTATTTTCTAGCAACCTAGAGTGCTTCTCTTCATTCTCCATAACCGATGTTGATGTTTCTATCTCTTCAACGTTCTTGTTGAGCTTGATAATTTTACTTCTCAATGTGACAACTTCTTCTTCAATATTCTCAACCTCTTATTCTTTCTTCATTATCTGAGACTTCATGACTTCTTATGTTCTTTTCTCTTCTTCAAGATGAATTTTTAATGTGATTATTTATTCTTCAAGTCCTTTCTCTTCTTGACCAAACTCTACCCCAAGATGGTTTAGATCGTTAGTTCTTTTCTTAAGATGATCTGTCAATATTTTCTCTCTCATTTATGCTTCTTCCTTCTGTGCTGCTATGTTGGCTTCCAAATACTTCTTTTGATATTCAAGATTTTCTTCGATCTTTCTGGCTTCTTCTAGCCAAGTTCTTAAGTTCTCGATGACCTATTGGGATTATTCAAAACCATGAACACTTTCCTTTTGTTTCATCAATTCTTTCCTGAGTGACTTGTTTTCTTCTCTTAGTTCATCGAAAGAACTAATCAATTCTGCTTCATAATTGTCTTCATTTTCAATTAGTTTTTCTATCTCATTTCTTTCATGGCATTATATTTCAAGATGTCCACCTTTTTCACAATTAAAGAAAAACAACATACCTATGGTGATTATGTACTCTTCATCTTCTGAATCTGTTTGACATGGTGAACATAATTCTTCTTGATTTGTATATGCATCTTCTTTGGATTTTTCTGAATCTATGATGGGTGAAGAATATATGTCATGTAACTTATCCCAAATTTATTTGGCTGATGAACATTTACCAACCTTTTCTCTTACCAGATTAGGTAATCCTTTCGAGATAAAATCCATTTCTATTTTTTTATTATTCTTCAATTCCTTCTTGGCTGTAGTCTTTTCCCTTTTTGAACTATCATATACTGTAACGACTGACAACGAAGTATAATGCCCATATGCCTATAAAAATAATTCCATCCTTCTACTCCACATCTCATACTTTAAACCATTCTGACCATTAAACAGTGGTAGTCCATTCTCAGAATAATCCATGATCTCCTTCCAGTGGTTAAACTGTTTCCTGAAGGAACCAACTTTGATACCAATTGTTGGATTATTGAGAGGGGGGGTGAATCTGTAATAGAGTAATTCAATCCTTTTTAACCACAAATTCAAGTGTTATATCAATGTAGTATTATCATCCAATAGTTGCAGAGTAAATAAACAATGAACAAATGAACAATCATACACATACACAGTACACCAATGTTTTTACGTGGAAAACCAAAGAGGAAGAAAACCACAAAATTATTTTTCTTATATGTCTTTAAGAATTACATTCATTGAAAGCACCAACTTCCTTTGTTTTCTAGCTGTAACTGGAAGGAGGCTCCAACCCCCTAGTTTCTCAGTCTATAACCGGAGGGAAACACCAACTCCCTAATTCTCTGGCTACAACCAGAAGGAGGCTACAACCCCCTATGTTCTTTGTCTACAACTAGAAGGTGGCTACAACCACCTGTCCTTTCCCCGTCCAACTGCCCTGATGTAGAAGTAGAATGATGGAACCACTTTTACACTATCACTGTGAGATATACAATTGTAAAATTGTACCAATCAACCTACAATCAACCTGTAACAACATGTGCCAACATGTACCATACATCAATATGTACCTCAACCTGTACCATAAACAAATGCATCAACCATGCACCAAGCCTGTACAAATAACCTGTCACAATAACCTATCCAAACACCTGTAATCAACCTGTACCATAAAGAAGTGCATCAACCATGCACAAACCTGTACCTCAACCTGTACCATCAACGAGTCCATCAACCATGCACCAAATATGTACTAATCATGAATCAAATACACATAAACTATAACTCATCAACTATACACCTCATGTATGTATCAACTCATCAACTACTTGTCTCAACCGTGTACCCAACATGTACCTCAACCAAAAGCCCTCATCAATTTCCTCATACAAATCTGATTTGTAACTCTGTAATAGACCTGGTGTATATGATCACATACCTGCAAACCTTCTTTAACTTTAACAACAAGAGACTATCATTTTCATTAAACTTTACTTTAGTCTCACATCACTAATTTTGGATTAGTCAACAACCCTAACTTGCAATAATCATATCTATGTACCTGTAATGAATAAAGATCTGGAAATAATATACAATGTTCTTCATTGTCGTTTATGCAATTCTTATAGGTTTCACTACCTGGATCATCTCAGAAAAGGAGTTATAGAAAAAATGACATACCTTATTGAATTCTCGCTTATTCTAGAGAGCTTACTTGTAGAGCGTTCCCCGTGTGGATATTTGTAGTATGGATCTAAAAATTGTACACCGAATACTACAGACTGTACTCTAACTAATACATTGTGTCTTACTGAATTTGGATCTGTTATGAAGAAGTTATGATGTTTTTACCTGAAACACATGTTTTAGACTAGTTTCAAGACTAGCCACAAACCCTATTTTCCATGGAGTGTAACTCCAAAAATACAACGACCCACAAGATGAAATTTGTATCACATTTACTTGGATATGTTTCCTTAATGACCTCCCAATTTCACCGTCTAAATCATTCTAGAAAAAACGTTATGGCGAAAATGGTGAGATGACCTGCAAATATCATACCTTAGAAAGCATCATCAAAAGAATTTATCCTCCCTTGAATTTCAACCTTCTTTACTTCACCTTCCCTCTGAAATTCAGCTTAGATATCCTTTGGTTACCTCAGTCACTTGTAGATATTCAATATGCTCAAGTGTGATTAAAAATGAAAGACACTTGCCTCTTATTTATACTTTCATGTAGCTTCATCAAGGGGCTACCTTCTAACCATATTAACCCACTTTTCTTATTTTAGGGCTAACCCACTTCTAACCACTTGTCCACTTAGTAATTTCTCCATTAACTTTATTATTTAAATATTTTTTTTGTATCCACTTTGACTTATAGTACACTCATCACTTCACTTTATTATTTAATTACCTTCTAACCATCTTAACCGACTTTCCTTCTTTTAGTGCATACTCACTTCTAACCACTTGTCCACTTAATAATTTCTCCATTACATTTATTATTTAAATAATTTATTTTGTATCCACTTTGACTTATAGTACACTCATCACTTCACTTTATTATTTAAATAATTTCTTCTTTGCAACCACTTTGTCTACTTTGACCTTTTGGGGCTTCTAGATGACTCATGAGGGTTCTCCAACTTCACATGGCCATAACTCTCTAACCGTGAGGAGTTATGTGACGTTCCACATACCACTGGAAATGGCATGACATGTATTATCCATATAGAATAGTATTTCCTACAAATATATCAAAACACATACCATTATCCATCAAACAAACTAGGGTCCATTACCTAAAGCTTTGTGCTACCAAAATTTTCTACTAGACTTTGTTCAAGGGTTGACATCAATGAAAACCAACCCAATTAATCAACATCTCTTCCATCAATACAATACGTGAGTCCTCGTTATATAGAATTGAGGTGATCATAATGATATTACCAATATAGTTGATTGGTACAACCATTTCCATAACTATTTCCACAATATCTCCATGAATATCTCCATAAATCTTTTAGTTGATTCTATTTGATCTCCATCCCTAACTTCAATCATTCTCTCTTCATATTTGACGATACCTGGCCTTCTGGAATAAGTCTACTTTCATTAAAATAATGATTATATCATAAGCATGAATTATTTCTTCACACTCCCTCTTAATGAATACTTATGATTCAATCTCGATGTATTGATTTGTCTTTATTATCTTTTGTTTTTTCTTCTTCATTTATTTATTTAATTGTTACTGTTTTCCTGTATCAAATTGAGCTGAATTTTATTTGATAATTCGAGATACTGTATCATCTTCATATCAATAATTTCTTTAACTTACTCTTGATCTTCCTATGTGTTTTCTATAAATTACCCTTTAACTATTACATCATCCTCACATATAAAAAAAAATGATAAAAATGCATTGTTCTAAGGGATATATATAGATTATAAGGACAAGATTTTCAATATTTTAATCATAATCTCAGAGTACGAGTGCAGTAAACTGAGTTGCAACAACTCTATGTCCTTCATAGGGACTACGGGCAAAAGCGAATTGACAAACATATATTATTTCAACAAGTCCACTTCAAAATATAATCACATATGGAAAGAATTTCGATGAGGCCTCAAGGATTGTGGGACATCATGGAAAAAAAAACGAAAGTGTATGCGTAAAACCTTACGTTCACATAACTTATTAAAGTTATTCAATTATGTGGAATTCAACAATTAATAAAATAAAATATGTTAAATGAATCTTATTATGTTAAATGAATTTTATTAAAAAAAAAATGCAATTACACAAACACACCTTTTTTTTATTTTTTAAATTCCTTATAATACCCATTTAATAATTAATTTATTTCTATAGTTTGTATTGTTAATTATTATTGACAAATCCATTCCAATATTTATAATTTAATACGTAATATTAAGATCTGAAATATATTCTATAATATAACAAGAATTGATATATAAATATATAATTATTTTTATAATAAAGTTAAAATAAAATAGAAGATATACGGTGATCACCTTATTCATTGCGATGAGCTTCATTATGAAAATTTTTAATCATAAACTTCCCATCGATAGAAAATCCTTTTTAGGATCGTATCCAATTTTGTAATAATGAATGCATGATGGGTTCGACACTTGACCTGAAGAATATGTCAATTTAAGTACGTGCAATAGGGCAGAAATATGTCAATTTATGTACTTGCAATATGGCAAAAAACATGATAGAGCTGAATTTCATATATATATATATATATATATATATATATATATATAAGAGAGGCAAGCTTAACAAATTCCTGTCAATTAATTATTCAGTTTTTTGAAGTTAATCTTGGGTTCTCCCATTCTTGGAAATGATTCACAATCTATCTTGGATATAGAGAAATGCTTTTGAGATTTGAATAATAATAAAATTATTTTATGTGTGTCAATTGCAGTTAGGTCTCTTGCATCTATGGAATTTTTTACAAGTACACTATCATCTCCTCCAAACTTCTCTACAAGTACATTGTCATCTCCTCCAAACTTCTATGAATATTATTTTATGTGTGTCAATTGCAGATAGGTCTCTTGCATCTATGGAATTTTTTACAAGTACACTATCATCTCCTCCAAACTTCTCTATAAGTACACTGTCATCTCCTCCAAACTTCTGTGAATTTGACTAAGAGTAAACAAAACTGACCTAGACAAGATGAGACAAGATCTAACAACTTCTTTATTGAATTATACCTCAAGGTGTATTGTCATATGTTCATTTTCATCACCGTCAGGTTGTTTTCGGCTGCCATTAACAAAAGCTAGGTCCATGCATGTCCACAATGTCTTGTGTATGTGGGACAGTGTCATGAGCGTTCAGAATTATCAACGTCCATCTAGGTAGGTTGGTGGGTACAGAGATACTAACGATAATTATTTTCATGGGAAAAGAGAGCCATATAACCCTAAGCATTAAGCATAAGCACATGCACAAGTATATATTAAAGATTAGTAATTATTTTATCTTTCTTTGTTTTAAGGCACAAGAAATAAGCCAGATTAAATATTAGCACTCATTGTTAAGTTAATATATATTCGATTAGACTATCGCATTGAACAAGGTTGGGAATGAAGATAGAATTTCCTACACAGAAATAACCATTTGTGGTTTAAGGGGACTGAGTTCATTAGCTGATTGTCTTGAGTACGCCCCTAGCTAGTGGAGTTTCTCCTTGGACAACTAGGTGTATGTTCTAGTTAATATAAGAAGTAAGAAGTAATCTTAGTGTAGAGTTCTTGTTTGGTGTATTCTTTCTATTAAAAACTTAATCATGATAGGGGATTTTAATATCCTTCTCTCACCAGATGAGACCTGGGGTGGGTCTCAGGCTGGTATTATGGAAGACTACTTTACTGATCTATTTTCTTCAAAAAAAGTTAATTGACATCAAACCGGCTAAATTGGTACCCACCTAGAGAAATGGTTGCCATGGTTAGGAAGCAATATCAAAGAGATTAGACAGGGTTTTAGTCGCAGAAAATATTTTATTTGAGGTTGGTTTTAATGGAGAAATGGTCACCATGGTTAGGACGCAATATCAAGGAGATTAGACAAGGTTTTAGTCGCATAAAATATTTTATTTGAGGTTGGTTTTGACGGAGAAATGGTCGCCATGGTCAAGAAGCAATATCAAGGAGATTAGATAGGGTTTTAGTCACAGAAAATATTTTATTTGAGGTTGGTTTTGACGGAGAAATGGTCGCCATGGTCGGCAAGCAATATCAAGGAGATTAGACAGGGTTTTAGTCGCAGAAAATATTTTATTTGAGGTTGGTTTTTACAGGTCATGGGTCGAATTCCCTTATATTTGTAACCATGCCCATGTGCTCTTACAGCTGGATTTGTCGCCCGCATTTAAAATTTACCCTTTTAAATTTAATGAACAATGACTCTATGAAAAGGACTTTACGGATTTAGTTACTAGAGTTTGGAAAGACCTAGTTTATCTTACTGAAAGGGGAAAACAAAAGAGATTAGTATGGAATCTACAAGACTTAAAAAATTTACCAAAAGCTGGAATAAAGACTTGCAGACCAAAAACAAAGCCCAGCTGATTGCGATTGAAGTAGAGATTAAAGACTTCATTAAAATTCTAAGCGAAGACCATAATAATGAAGGAGTTGAGGCATCATTGCGGCATTTGGAAGTTGAACGAAATGAGCTACTAAGAAAAGAGGAAGAGCATTGGCATATACGCAGCAGGGCATTTTGGCTGGCCAGTGGTGACAAGAACACCAAGTATTTTCATAAGCTTGCAAGCCATAATAGAGTTAAAAAACATATTTGGGAAATCAAAAGGGATGCAGGCGACTCGGTCATGGATAAGGTTGCCATTAAAAATGAAGTTGTGCAATACTTTAAGCATTTCTACAGGGCGTCAACTACAATGAACATAGACGAACAATGTAAGCTGATAGATTTATTTCCACTAATGGGCGATGTAGAAGAATCAAGCACATTGTACAACCCATTTTCCCTGAAGGAATTGAAATCGGTACTATTTCACTATAAGAGTGTTATCGGACTAATTGGTAGGTGCAAACACTAACAGATCTCCCTAGATCCACCTGGATCTAGAACAAAATAGGACACCCTAGATCCACCTGGATCTAGAAAAAAACAGGACATGACACGACTCTTTCCCTAAGTTGTAATCATTGAATCTGCTAATAAGTGACATACCTTTATATTGCTTCCTTAGGTTTCTGTTGCTCCCGCTTCGCTCCGGTGCTCTCGTGAGGTCAAGATCAAGACAACACAAACCAACCAAAGTGAAGATAGGAAAATATATTCAACGTCAACTTATGCATATGATCAAGGAATTACACAATAAAGTAAGAGTGACTTTATGGGAAAGGGACATGTCGTTGTATCATATTAATTGAAAGTAGAAGATACAACCTGATCGCCTTGATGTCGCAAGATTCCTTTCAGTGACCCTTGGTTCCAACACACACACTTGCTCTATACTTGCATGAAAAAGATTTGATTCCTCTTGATAGACCAAATAGAGCGCTCAAGCTTCTGTCAAAGCGGGGTTCTTCACACAATTCTTTCACCAATTCTTCATTCAATCTTGCTTAACCTTTTCCATGAGAAACCTTTCAATACATAGGAGAAGGAGAAATGGTTACATGGATGAGGATGATCCCATCAAATTTGAGAAGTCAGTAAAATGAAAACCATATGAATGCCAACTCACTTTCAAGAAGATTCCCTTCTAGAACCCTCGAGACCTCTTCTCCTTTCCAAGCTTAAAAACAGGTTCACACCCTGTGTATGGAGCAAACTGTGAGAAGTTCGCACCCTAAGTGTAGGTGGCCTACGAGAATGAGGCATTCTCGCACCCTAGGCCATAGGTAGCCTGCGAACTCACTTTAAAAATATGTTTTTGGAGGGAGATAAGGGCCACTTTTCTCAGGCAAAAAGTCCTTGTTGGGAGCCTGAATACACCATTGTTAAGACATCACCAGATTGACCAAAATCATGTGTAACAAAGAGGGAAAAAAGTCTAGGCCCGAATGGGTGGACAATAGATTTTTTTATGCACTTCTTTGAGCTAGTCAGGGAGGATCTCTTAGTAATGGTGGAAGAATCAAGAACATTAGGCACTATTGTGGGTGGCCTAAATTCTACATTTTTGACATTGATCCCCAAGGCTAATAATCCAAAAAATTTTGAAGACTTCCTTCCAATCTCTCTGTGCAACCTATGCTACAAGTTAATATAAAAAATAATTTCCAATTGCATTAAACCTTTCCTGTCTAAGTCAATTTCAATTGAACAGATGGGATTTTTGAAAGGTGGGCGTATACAATATGCAATTGGCACAGCTCATGAAAGCCTTCATAGTATTAATAAGAAGAGGTTAAAATCCCTTGTCTTAAAACTGAACTTAAAGAAAGCCTATGATTGCATTGACTGGGATTTTCTTAGAATGATCCTCCTCAAAATTGGTATGGGGATACATATGACCAATTGGATCATGTCTTGCATCACTTCTTCATCTTTTTCTATCTTAATTAATGGGGAGGCCACAAAATTTTTCATAAGCGAAAGGGGAGTTAGGCAGGGGTGCCCTTTATCACCTCTCCTTTTCATACTACTAATGGAGGGCCTCAACTTATTATTGAAGAACAGTCTAGAGGAAGGAGTAATTTTAGGTATTAAGGTTGCTAGATTGACCAAAATCCTTCATCTTCTATTTGTGGATGATGTCATGATTATGTCCAAAGAAAGCCTCTTGGAATGGAGAGAGATCGACAAATTGATTAGTCAATTCCATAAAGCCTCTGGTCTTATAGTTAACCTATCAAAATCAACTGTCCATTTTGCAGGCCTCTCGGATCTTGATCTGAGCTAGTTCAAATCTTTCCTTCATTATACATTTAGTGATATTTCCAACGGGTTTAGTTACCTAGGATATTTCTTGACGACTGGAGCACACCGTGCAACAAATTGGGGATGGCTTATATAAGAAGGTTCTAATAAAATCGACCTATGGTGCAATAGGTGGCTCTCACAGTTTTAACAGTTTTGGAAGGCCGAACAGTTTACTGGATGTCCACGGAAGCATTGCCTCACTCAGTTTTAACAAAAATTAGAAAACTGATGTTCCACTTTTTATGGAATGGTAACCCGGAAAGTCAACGGTATAACCTCTCTAGATGGGAGTTTCTTTCAAGACCCAAAAATAATGGAGGCTGGGGTTTTTGCAACCTCAATCATTTCAACTTGGCATTGAATATTGTCACTTTATGGCATGTATTAATGCAAGAGAGTCTATGGCATCATTTAGTAAGGGAGAAATACCTTCAGAACGCCACTCTTATCAACTGGCTCAAAAGACCAACTCATAAGTACTCTTTAGCTTCAAGGTTTTGGTTAAGCCTCCTTTGCTCGCTCCCGATTATCAGTCATTAGATCACATGGTGCCCTGGAGTTGGGAAACTAATCATTATCGGGCGTGACAGGATTTTGGGCATGGGAAACAGATCCTTTCTTAGTAAATAACTTATTACAATGCTCAATCATAGATAGGTGACAACATTTGCCAAGCTTCGAAGGCACATGAACTTTATACCATTGCAGAGTTATGGCAGACAGGCGATGAGCTGGAGCTGTCAGGCGAACAAGCAACATAATGGACAAAATATTTAAAGGATTTATGTGGAGAGGGGATCACACTCACTGATAACACCAAGGATGAACTAAGGTGGGATGGGGGTGATCTATCTGGGGAGCTTACTGTCACAAATTGCTACAACATGATCCTCTCTACACAGTCCATGTCGATTTGGAGCGGTTGGAAGTTAAACTGCTGGAATTGGAGTGTTCAACTGAAAATCATATTATTTTTTTGTTGGCAGCTGATAATAGAAATTTAACATGGGAAATTCTACTTAATAAAGGATGGGTATGCCACGGAATGTGCTACCTATGCAGAGCATATTCAGAATATAACCCTCACCTGCTCATCCATTGCGCCTTTACGAAGAGAGTCTAGGAAATTTTGATGCGGGTCCTAAATTCCAAATTCTTGTGGAGTGGACAACCCATTGGTGACTGTATGGATGCATGGCTATTGAACAAGATAACGTCCAATATGCTTCCACTAATCACAAGATTGTACATACAGAAGGAGCGCAACTTGGCTCTTTTCGAAGGGAAGACACCCTCGATGATCACTATTGTCATTAATACCATTGGAGCGCTCAACAAAAACCAATTTGACATCAAACCCCAGGTATTCAGAATGAAACCATACTTCAAAATTCAAGGATATACAGTGGCCTATTTCGATGGGGCAACGAATGCAGGGGGTTCCAGTTGTGGAGAAGGAGGTGCTCTGAAGTGTATAGAGGCATCGAATTATAAATGGTACATAAATTGTGGAGCATGGACCAATACTAAATCCAAATTAATGGGAGCGTGGGCCACTCTTACGATTGCAAGACGCCTAGAAATTCATGTTAGAAAAACAAGACCATGGAGCAATAAAATAAAACAAATGTGGAAACAAAACACAAAATATACACAATACAATAGAGACACAGATTTATGTGGTTCACCCAGTGTGGGCTACGTCCACCAGAGAAATTACCAGGTCCTTTCTTTATTATTATCCAGCATATGAAGGGATACAACCTACAGAAAACCCGTTGTAACTTCCTCTTCTTTCTCTCACAGTCTCCTATCTCAGAATACAATATTTTCCATCAACCATAGCTGCAATACATTTCCCTCATAAAAGAGGGTTGTCTTATAGGGAAAAAAACCCTAACATAATCTCTCTCGTTAGATCTGAAACCTTATAATGAATGGTCTAGATTTACAATGAAATTACAATATACATTTACAAGGCAATTTTTCCTTCGGGGGCTTTTCCCCCAAACCCCCGCTAGGGGCCCTCTTGCCCCCAGACCCCCCAGCTAGAGGGATAGCCCCCCCAGACCCCTCAAAGTGGGTACCCCCCCTCTACACTCCTCCACATGGAAGAGTGTACATACTTCTAGGGTGTAAATACTTCATGGGGTATAAACATGGCTGAAAGTAAAATACCTCTGAATCAGGAAGATAATCAGGCTCCACAACCAACAATCTCCCACTTGGAGACTGATATCAACAAATCCATTGTTGTTGTATATGATGGACTCTGAACCTTCTTGGACCTGGAAAATTTCTGATCTTCATCTTCATTCTTGAAGACCAACTGAAATTGAGCAAGAACTCAGTTTCTCCCTGGTTACTCCCTTTGTTAACATGTCTGCAGGATTCTGGCTATTGTGTATCTTTTCCAACTTCAAATGTCCATCTTCCAAGGCAGATCATATGAAGTGGTACCTCAACTGTATATGCTTAGTCTTCGAATGGAAGGCTGGGTTCTTTACAAGATGAATGACACTCTCACTGTCATAGTACAACCTGTTATTCTCTTGCTTCTTTCCCAATTCCTCCATAAACCTTTGTAACTAAATCATCTCTTTACTAGCCTCTGTAGTAGCAACATACTCTGCCTCTGTTTTTGAAAGTACAACAACCTTTTTCAGTTTTGAAATCCAACTTACTATTGTTCCACCTATAGTAAACACAAACCCTGTGGTACTCCTCCTACTATCTTTATCACTTGCCATATCCGAATCAACATATCCTTGTAGAACAGTTTTTGAACCTCCAAAACATAATGCATGATTAGCAGTAGCTCTCAAGTATCTGAGAAAGAACTTTACTGCCTCCCAATGTTATTTACCTGGATTGTTCATATATCTTCTCACAAGTCCCACTACATGTGCAATATCTGGTCTTGTGCAAACCATTGCATACATCAAGCTGCCAACTGCTGATGAATATGGGACCCTGGACATGTATTATATATCCTCCTGTGTCTTGGGACACATTTCCTTAGTTAATTTGAAATGGATGGCCAAAGGTGTACTAACTGGTTTTTCATTCTACATTCTAAACCTCTCCAACACCTTCTCTGTGTACTCACCCTGAGACAATGTCAGTTTGCGATT
>ML778403.1:881604-896113 GCA_009831015.1 Picea engelmannii
ATTGCGTTGCTTTATTTTTACCTTTCCCATTCCAACAATTTTGCATGGTGCATCATCACCCAAATGAACCTGTCCAAAATCACCTTGAACATAATATAGAAAATGTTTCCTATGGGGTGTGGCATGAAATGAAGCCCCTGAATTTACTACCCAAGACTCAAAAATATTATCTACAGAAAGAATCAAAGCATCTTGTAACACATCACCTGTTACATTTGCTTCCTGATTTGTCTCCTGCTGTCCATCTCTTTGTTTCTTTGGAGCTCTGCAGTCTTTCTTCAGATGTCCTTTCTTCCCACAATTCCAACACTCTATCTTTCCAAGTCTAGATTTGGATATTCCCTTCCTAGAATTCCCACGGTTCCTGAAACCCTTTCCTATATCATTTTGTCTTCCCCTGTTCTCCATGTTCAACGCATTTCCTGATGTCTCACCTGTTCTTTTCCGTCGCATTTTCTCACTAAGGACAACACCAACAACATCATCAAATTTTAAAGTATTTGAACCAAAGACAGAGTTGCTTATAGCCATGACCAAGTCGTTCCATCTTTCTGGCAATGAGCACAAGATTAGAAGAGCCCTAACCTCATCATCAAAGTCCACTTTTACAGAACTTAGTTGGTTAGTAACCATATTAAAATCATTTAAATGATCTGCAACATACCCACCTTCCGACATCTTCATATTAAATTGAAAGCCATCGACGCTACCAAGCTCAGCCATATCGTTCCTAGAGCCCTTCTGTCAAGAATCTCCCATTCTTCATCCTTCGTAGTCGCCGACTTCTTTGCTATTCCGCCCAATGGTAGGAATAGATCCTTATGATATAAATAGTCTTCCATCTGCATCTTCCATAACTGGTAGTTTTGGCCATTAAATTTCTCGACCCTAAACTTTCCATCTTCTGACATTGCTCCCACTCGAACCAGGAACCCTCTTTTCCTGCGAGTTACCTTTCGCTCTGATACCAGTTGTTAGAAAAATAGGACTGTGGAGCAATAAAATAAAACAAATGTGGAAACAAAACACAAAAGATACACAATACAATAGAGACACAGATTTATGTGGTTCACCCAGTGTGGGCTACGTCCACCAGAGAAATTGCTAGGTCCTTCCTTTATTATTATCCAGCATATAAAGGGATACAACCTACAACAAACCCGATGTAACTTCCTCTTCTTTCTCTCACAGTCTCCTATCTCAAAATACAATATTCGCCATCAACCATAGCCACAATACATTTCCCTCATAAAAGAGGGTTTCCTTCTAGGGAAAAAAACCTTAACATAATCTCTATCGTTAGATCTACAACCTTATAATGAACGGTCCAGATTTACAATGAAATTATAATATACATTTACAAGGAAATTTTTCCTTTGGGGTCTTCGCCCCCGAACCCATGCTAGGACCCCGCTTTCCCCCAGACCCCGCAGCCAGGGGGATAGCCCCCCTAGACCCTGTAGAGGGGGTACCCCCCTCTGCACTCCTCCGCTTGGAAGAGTATACATACTTCTTGGGTGTAAATACTTCATGGGGTATAAACACAACTGAAAGTAAAAGACCTCTGAATCAGGAAGATAATCAGGCTCCACAACCAATAATTCAACACCTACAGGTTATGGGGGATTCCAAAGTGATCATTGATTGGCTCAAGTCAAACAGGAAGCTTCAAGATATCAATATCGAAGGCTGTAAGATAATAATTTGGGACCCGATGACAGCCTTCCAAGGTATTAGTCTTCAACACATCTTTAGGGAATCCAATGAGGAGGTGGATAAACTATCAAAGCGAACACTTTCCTCTCTCAAAGGAAGACTTTATTTTTTCACCTGGGATGGAGAAAATGAGGGGCTTGCTCACCATTTGAACTTTTTCTAATACTTGAACCATCTCAACATTGTTTGGTTTTGGTTTTCCTAGTGTGGGCCTCATCATTGTTATGTTATTCAGAGAATTAAGTCATTATTCGTAATTTTTTGGTCGAAGCAAGCTCTGTAATGTTTTCAACATCTCTTGTAGGTTTGGTAGGGATGGCAAGGATTGATTGGGGGCTTTGCATATAAAGTGGGACATGACTAGTCTGGTAAATTTAGTTATTGCACATTTTTATGAGGATGTAAAAAAAATTATACTTAATATAATTTTTGTGCGAATTTTCTCCTGGAAAAAAAATGTAATAGTAATTTCCTATAAATCTATGTTTTTGAAACAAAAACAACTAACATAAAAAATAATTTCTATCAAAATTTTCAGATATAAGTAGTACTAAATATTAAAAAAAAAACTAGCTGAACAAAATTTACCACAATAGTGCATTGTACACCCTAATATATTCGCATGAAAAAAATATCATATATAACCATCAAATACAACTTAGAATGATCATTTTTGTGTATAATAAATTTACAGAAAATTCATGTAGAAATCACTAATATTTCTGTCAGTGAAAAACCCAAAAGAATATGAATGTATCATAAATTATTGAACATAACATAACTTGGAAGCTGCTAATGCACAATGCCCTCAAAATTATACTTAGAAAAGAATTAAAAAACCACCAAATTTCACTCTAAAATCCATATGTTGGTTCGACGGTGTTTCTCAAGTAAATGGTACTCTGAGCGGAGCTGGGGTATCATAAATACTTGAGGGAATACTATATAAAGGTAGACGTTCAATTGTGGAATGGGATGAAACACTAGGGCATGAATACTTGGTGTGTGGGTCACTTTATCATTAGCTCATAGGCTATAAATTGACCAACTACAGGATTCAACGACACAACTAGTTAAACCACATGAGTAATCTACAAGTTTCTTCACTTATGGGTTGGATGGAGAATATTAGGGAACTTATTACACTCTTCAACACTATTAGATTTGATCATATCTTCAAGGAAGAGAATGTGGAAGCAAATGTACTATCAAAAAAAGAACTTCAGGTTCTAGAAGAGAGGATCCACTACAACAAATTGCAGGATGGCCACGAGGGCCCTCCACTATCACCTCGTCTCTACTTATGATATAGATAACATATCGCAGAATTCCATGACATATAATTTTGAATTTTTTTTGGTACCAAAATGTAATCATTTCTATAGACACTATGGACTGTCAACTTATAAATTTTTGTTATTTTTGGACTGTTACGTATTGTAGAATCTGGCTAGTTTTTAGTATCAAGAACAATGTAGCACCGCTTTTTATTTCTATGATTGGTATAGAAATACCTTTAATAGAAGATGGTTGTAAGATTTCTATGTAGTAGTGAACTCATGTACTCTCCTTGAGAACATCATATATATAATATGTTGAGAAATTTTCTGTAGGAAAAAAAAAAACTTCTTATCTGATTGAGATAGAGCAAGGAATTATAAGAAATCAACTAGCCATTATAACCGTGACAATAACATAAATATTTTAATGCATTGTATATTTGATTAGACAATGTAATAATATTACACATGATTTACATATCTCCTATGAATTTGCATACAAAACAACAATGCACAAAACTGTATAATTTGATTAGAACAATGTTAACACATCATTTACATAACTTGTTTGATTTCACATTCTTCTTACTAATGCACATTTTATGATTTCACTAAATTGATAATAATGCTTATTCAATAACTTGCAAAAATTACGGACACTAATATATGGCACCCACATCGACTTAAAGCCCTTTTCCCTTTCTTAAACCTTTTATCAAGGAACCTTCTTGAATTCTCATCATAACGGTGTTGTTAATAGGCCACTGAGACCAGCAGACCACAATGAATAATATAAAGCCACTAGAAATATTTAAACTCGTCTTTTCCAGATATTTGAGGCCATTCCGATTACTAGTTAGTTTCGATAGTTGATCTTTTCGATGATCAACGATCAGATCTTTTCAACCTAGTCAGATCCATTATTCCCACCATTGGTTTTCTAGTTGATCAATGAGCACAATTTCATCTTGTTGGTTGTTTGATTTCCATGGTCCCTTCAAATTTCATAGTAACTTCGACTCACTTCTCCTATATCTAGTTCCTCTA
Organism: Picea engelmannii; assembly: GCA_009831015.1. NCBI lineage: Eukaryota > Viridiplantae > Streptophyta > Pinopsida > Pinales > Pinaceae > Picea > Picea engelmannii. The sequence continues at coordinate 885,648 of ML778403.1, forward strand.
CAATGAGAGGATGTCCTTCGATTAGGGATGATTTTAAGGATGAAAATTTATTTTGAAGTGTAGAAACCTTAGCGAATCTTACTAATCCTTCATATCCCAACTATAAATGTTTGGCGATATTTTTGTAAAAATATTCAAATTTCTAAGGATTTTATATAGTTTTTATAAATTTTGGCGATTTTCAAGGTAAAATTATTTTATCCTATAGAATTTGGGAGAATCATTTTTATAATAGCGAATTGTTTTTTGGGAAAAACCATGGAAAATTAGCCCATGAGTGAAATTTAGCCCCTAAAATCATCCCTGTCGTCGATCCTCCTTTTTACACAAAGACCCACCTTTCACTATAACACTCATATAGAGGCTTACTCTCACATGCACATGAAACCCAAATTCAATAGAGTTTGACTATCTTACATAATTGCCTCATCCTCAAGCTTGACTTCATCCACAAATCATAAGCACATTAATAGAGAAAGAATTTTATCCACGTGCTGGAATTATAGAACATATTCATTTATCTAACATAAACATTGTACATAAATTCTCTAAAATCAAAATTTCTTGGGTGCATCTCTCACAGTGGCCCTCATATCATTCACGCCTGAAGGATTACAATATCTATACAAGGATGATGAAGATAACATCATGATCAATTCAAACCCTAAATATCCTCAAATAATTACTTGAAAAAGAGAACTCATATTTATAATCTCCCTTCTAAACCTTTCTGATCCTAGAAATGTGCTTAACAAGGAAGATTAGATTACAATATATGGTATATAAAAAAAACTTATATTATCCTAAAGCTTCGAGAATCTACTTGTAAACTTTGGGAAATGTAGTTAATTCAACAACTTGAAAAAAAGAACTCAGATTTATAATATCCCTTCTAAACCTTTCTAATCATGCTTAACAAGGAAGATTATATTACAATATATGTTATAATAGAAAAACTTATCTTATCCTAAACCTTCTACAATATACTTGTAAACTTAGGGAAATGCAATTAATTCAACAAAGGGAACCAGGTCCCTTGAGAAAAATTTCAAGACCTCCCAAATGTCTTAACAACAAAGTTGATTTTGAGAACTATGCTCCTACACAAGACTCATAGTGATCCAAAATGGATTCAAAGAAGGTTAAGACAACTCATAATGCACAGAAGCAAATCAGAATGCTCAGAATGGCTCCAACAAAAAACAAAAGGGAAAAAATTCAAAGTTTCTAAAACTTAGTAAAAATGGAATAATCACAAAGAGCACATCGGAATCTTTCTAATGGCATAAAGGGCTCATCAAACAGAGTTACGGATCAAAAGTTATAAGCGGTCAAAGTTCAGTCAAACTTAGTCAAACAGGAAAAATTCAAAGTGACACGTGGCACAACTGAGTTGTCCAGATAATGTGGCATGGCAGACACATGGGCACGTTCGGTGATGACACGTGTCAACTTCATTAGCGAATCATATTGTGACAAGTGGCAGTTTTATGTGGACCAGTTATATGGTGCCACATGGCCCAGTCATGGGCTGCCATGTGGCACCCCTCCAATGGCTGGAATGTGCAAAATATTATTTGACTCCCCAAGAGTCGACCTTCTGACCTCCAACAGCCCAAAGGCGCCACACTCACATGATAACCATGATACCACGCATTGATTCTTATTTGTAAAATGATTTTAATATTATTTAAAGTTTGAATACTATACAAGGTGCCAAAGGAAGGGGCTAGGCCTTTGGCCCAGCCCCTATTCACATGCACCAACGCCACATGACCTTACTCTTCCACCCACTTAGGGGCTTAACTCAACCGCCTCTAAATTTATCCTTTCCTCCATTTTCGCCGCCAATTTAAACCACCACTAAACCAACACCAGAATCTTCGCCATAAGTTTTAACCACTTGCCAAAAGGGGAGGCCCATGGGATTGGACCCCGGGACCTCCGCCAACTAAATTCTTAACTTAGCCTCCACTAACCACTCCACCAACAACCACATTTATTACATAACTATCGCCAAATTGTATAAGAAGGGCTTTCTGCCAGTGCATTCAAACACATGAGAGGATAGAGAAGGGGCAGGCTGAGTGCATCCATACAATACAAATTTGGGTGCGTTTTTCAATATTTTGGCATGGATTTCGAGATCTGTCAGTCATTAATTGCAGGAGCAGTGGCACAAAAATCGAGGCAGGGGTGTCTTGGGGGCTCGAAAGTGTTCGACTTGGATTGAGGCGTGGAGACAGTCATTTTTAGGTAAAACGACGCCATGAACGCAGTGGTGGTGTTTGTTTTCTGATATGAGCAAAGCTTATGTGGTTTAACTCCAGAATGAGGTATACTTATGTATTTTTCCCAATTCTTTTGTGGAGTTAATAAAAAGACCTACCCATTTGAGAGCAGGACCTAGAGATGTAGTCCACTAGGGATGAACTCCATTATCAAGTTCTTTGTGTTCATATTGCATGATTGTGTCTCTTTCATTTTGAGCTTTTCCTTCTTTATGATGTAATTTTGTTTATGCTCATTTTATGCAATTCTTTAATAAGTCACCTGATGAAAAGATCCCGGATCATGTTGGTATCAAAGCAGTCATATTTGACTTGAATTATTGAGTATGAATTCTTACTAGGGCCAATCATAAGCAGGGTGAAGGAACTCTTAAGACATTCAATCCTGAAGTTGGTCGTACATCCCAAAGGAAGAAGATGGCACAAGAAGACAAGCATGATGAACAGGAGAAAAACTTTCACATGGTCTTTTATTGCATGTCAGAAATGGTCGAACGAATGTATGGAGATTACAAGAAGAGGATGAAGAAGAAGGAGAGGAAAAAGGAAGCACATGCAAATGATGATGCTTCAGTAAACCAAGGGGTTGGAGGAGATCCTCCTGAGCCTCCGTCTTTGCCTTCAAGTTCTAGTTCCTCCTCTGAGAATTCTCATCACTCTCAACATTCTAACCATAAAGCCTCTTTTATGAAACCATTATTAAAGCTTTATGTAAAGTTTTCTTTACCTATGTTTAATGGAGATGCTAATCTTGAAAAGTTAGACAATTGGATCCGATAGGTTGAAGTATATTTTTGTGTTCAACATATTGACGAAGAGGAAGTTAAAGTGCAATTGGATTCTCTTTGGTTGGAAGACACCGCTCTCGTATGGTGGGAGAGCAAGCTACAGGACAAAAGTAAGTGTGGTAAGCTTCTTTCCTCATGGTTAGATTTTAAAACAGAGATAAGGAAGCAGTTCTATCCATTAGGTTATTTACATAAAGCAATGATGGAATGGAAAACATTGAGATAGAGTAAAGGTCAGAACATACAAAGTTTCACAGAGGAATTTAGGAAGAAAGCTTTAGCATTGAATATTCCTTTGGATTCTTATAAAACTTTAATGAAGTATATTGGTGCACTTCATAATTATATTCATCATACTTTTCTCTTGTTTAATCCCACTAGTCTTGATGAAGTTTGTGTGCAAGCCACTCACCTTGAGAACAGGGGGAAACATGTTCAAGAAGATCCCATGAAGAAACCTTCCAATTTCCCACAAAAGACTTTCAATAAGTTCAAAAGGAAGGGCAATAAGACCACTACAGTAATGAGAGAAGGAGAAAAACCATCTTCCACTCATTGCAAGAGGAGTGGTCACGATGAAGAACATTGTTGGAACCTGCATCCAGAAAAGAAACCGAAACAGTTTAGTGAAAAGGGGAAGAAAAAGATTGTTGCTACAGTGCAGCAAGATCTTGGTTCTGAATCAGGTGATGAAGGAAAGATCACAGCAGCTGGAGTACAAGGTAAAGATTTTCTTCATGCTATTTCAAGTTACACCAATGAATCTCATATTGACGAACGAAAGAGGAATGAGTTATTTCACATACAAGTTGTATCTAAGCATACTAAGATAGATACATTATTTGATCTGGGTTCCCATGTAAATTTAATATTTAAAGCACTTGTCAAGAATGGGTTTTATAATGAAACCACATCCAAAGCCTTACCCTCTTGGTTGGGTATGTGACAAAGCAAAACTTAATGTCACCAAACAATGTAGGGTTAGATTTTCTATTGCTTCAAAGTTGATTGATGAAGTAGATTTGGATGTTGTACTGCTTGATATATGTGGCATAGTGTTGGGAAGTCCTTATCTTTATGATAGAAAAACAGTCTTCTTTCGTCATGAGAATAAATACCACCTTACTAAAGGGGGAGTGGAATATATTGTTAGAGCCCATAGCATGAGGGTGAATATGATGCTTGTTAGTGCAGGACAAATGAAAAGACTCATAACCACTAATAAGAGATATGTACTCATGGTCGTCAAAGAGAAAGATGTTAGGACATCCAATGCTTTCCAAGGGTGTGATCCATCTCATAAAAAGGAATTAACTGATATTGTTTCTAAGTATGATGATATTTTTCAGGAACCAGATGGATTACCTCCTAAGAGGGAAATCCAAAATGAGATACATCTGCAGCAGGATTCTCCTTTGCCTAATGTGGGCATGTATAGGATGTCAGTTGTGGAAATGACAGAGATCAAGAAGTAGGTACATGTCTTATTGGATCAAGGGGTCATAAAGCCCAGCTCATATCCTTGTGGTTCTCCGATCGTGATGGTGCCAAAGAAAGATGGCACATCGCGAATGTGTGTCGATTACCGAGATTTAAATAAAATCACGGTGAAAAATCGATACCCTCTTCCTCGCATAGATGATTTACTTGATCAGTTAAAGAATTCTTTTTATTTCATTAAGTTGGATTTGCACAGTGGATATCATCAAATAAGGGTTGCAGAACATGATGCATGGAAGACTGTCTTTAAAACCAAACAAGGATTGTTTGAGTGGTTAGTTATGCCATTTGGGCTTTGTAATGCTCCTACAACTTTCATGCATGTGATGAATGATGTATTCAGGCCTTTCCTAGATGACTTTGTGATTGTATATTTAGACGACATTCTTGTTTTCAGCAGGACTTGGTATGAACATGTCAGGCATGTAAAGAAAGTATCAGATACTTTGTAGAGGGAAAAGTTGTATGTGAAAATGTCTAAATGTGAATTTGGCAAGACTGCACTTGTATACTTAGGTCACGTCGTGGGAGGAGGAAAATTGAAGATTGATCCTTCCAAAATTGAAGTGATTGTGAAATGGCCTGAGCCAAAGAGTGTAACCGAGATTTGAAGCTTCTTGGGTGCAGTCCAGTATTGGATAAGATTCATTCCCAACTTCTCTTTTAGCGCAACCCCTTTAAATGCCTTAACCAGTGTGAAGAACACTTTTCAATGGGAAGGAAAGCAACAAAAAGCTTTCAACATTTTGAAGGAGAAGATCGGTACCACACCAGTATTAGCACTGCCAAATCTTCAATAGTCGTTCGAGATCGAGACAGATGCCAGCGGATATGCCATGGGTGCAGTATTGATGCAATATCATAACCCTATATGTTACCACTCTGAGACTTTTAGCCAAGCTGTTGTTAACTATCCTACATATAATAAAGAGTTGTATGCATTAGTTCAAAGCGTAAAGAAATGGAAGCATTACTTGTTAGGGAAGGAAACCATCATACATACAGATCACCAGCCCTTACAGTATCTTCAGGCACAGACCAAACTGCAGCAATCTCGGCACTACAGATGGATGGTTTTTCTACAACAATTTCATTTGGCAATCAAGTACAAGAAGGGTACAAGTAACAAGGTAGCCGATATGCTTTCTAGACCTCCTATTGTTGCTTCTATTATTTTGAAGAATACTTCTTTATCTCATGATAGCTATGTAGAACAATATGCCATCGATGAAGATTTTAAAGAAGTATATGAGAAGCTAACCCATGGTGCACAGGTAGAGAACTATTGTCTGCAAGGAAAGTTACTCTATCATCTCATATTGTTTGCAGGGAAGCTATGTATTCCTGCAAGTGAACGAGTCCATGTAATACAAGAAGGTCATACTTCTCTTGTATCGTGGCATTTTGGGGTAGGAAAAACTATGGCTCATTTGTAGAGGTTTTGTTATTGGCCTCAAATGAAAGAAATTGTAAGTAAATATGTAAAGGAGTGTGTGATGTGTTCTACTTGTAAGCCCACTAATAGAAAATTGGGGCTATACTCACCACTTCCTGTTCCATCCCATCCATGGGAAAGCATTTCCATGGATTTTGTAGGGGATTTACCAATGACTAGAGGGGGTCATGATTATTTGTATTTCGTAGTGGATAGGTTCAACAAGATGTGTATCTTGATGCCATGTAAAACGTAGATCACTACTGAGCATACTGCTAATCTCTTTTTTTAGCATGTTTGGGTTCACTTTGGATTGCCCACATCCATTGTCTCAGATCGAGATACTTGATTCCTTGGGGATTTTTGGACTAGCTTGTGGAGAATGATGGACACCAAATTGAAGAGGAGCAATGCTTTTCATCCACACACCGACGGACAGACAAAGGTGGTAAATAAAACAATGGTACTTTTGCTTCAAGGCTACTACAACAAGCATCCTAAGTTATGGGATGAACAGATACCTTATGTACAACATGCTTATAATCGAGCTTTACATTCATCCACTCAGAGTTCACCTTTGAGATATGTTATGGGTACCTACCAAAGGTTCCTTTGGACTTGATGTATGGGAGAGATGCCGATGTGAATGAAGAACGCACACAAGACAGAGCCCGCAAGTTCATCCAGAGGATTCAATAGATACACCAGACAATCAGGGAACAGTTGGAGAAGAGTCAAGCACAATACAAAGCTCGGCATGACAAGCACAGGGTTGATCATCAGTTCCAAGTTGGAGACTAGGTATGGCTTCATATCAGCAAGGAACGATTGAAGGGTGAAGGCAAGAAACTCAAGCCCATCCGATATGGACCCTTCACTATTTTGGAGAAAAGCGACACTAATGCTTTTCGTTTAGATCTTCCACCTTATATGCAGATTTATTCAGTTGTGAACATAGAGAACTTGAAACTTTTTGAACCTCCCATAATCATGGATCAGGATGCGAAAGTTTCAATACCATTAGTTGATGAGTTTTCACCTGAGTGCTTGGATGAGTTACAAGAAGATATCATCCTGGACAGAAGGACGAGGACTTCACGCAGGGGTGATGTTGATTATCTTCGACTAGGCTTAAAAGGCACACATCCAAGCAAGGCAAAGTGAATTGAGAAAAATAAGGTGAGGGAACTCTTACCTCACTTACCAATTGATTGATGAAATATTTTGGTGGTCCAAAAAGCTCTCAGTGGGAAGGCATGATCCAAAATGGATTCAAAGAAGGTTAAGGCAACTCAGAATGCACAGAATGGCTCCAGCAGACAACAGAAGGGAAAAAATTCAAAGTTGCTAGAACTTAGTAAAACTGGCATAATCACGAAGAGTGCATTGCAAGCTTTCTAATGGAGCAAACGGCTCGTCAAACGGAGTTACGGATCAAAAGTTATAAGTGTTCAAAGTTCATTCAAATTTGGTCAAATAGGCAAAATTCAAAGTGACACGTGGCACCACTACAAGGGTGACACATGGCACAACTGATTTGGCAAGATAACGTGGCATGGCAGACACATGGACATGTTCGGTGATGTCACGTGTCAATTTCATTAGTGAATCATATTGTGACAAGTGGCAGTTTTATGTGGACCAATTATATGGTGCCACGTGGCCCAGTCATGGGCTGGCACGTGGGACCCCTCCAATGGCTGGAATGTGTAAAAGATTATTCAACTCCCTAAGAGTCAACCTTCTGACCTCCAACACCCCAAAGGGCCCACACTCACGTGCTAACCACGATACCACGCATTGATTTTTATTTGTAAAATGATTTTAATATTATTTAAAGTTTGAATACTATACAAGGCGCCAAAGGAAGGGGCTAGGCCTTCGGCCTAGCCCCTGTTCACATGCACCAGAACCACATGACCTTACTCTTCCGCTCACTTAGGGGCTTAACTCAACCACCTCTAAATTTAACCTTTCCTCCATTTTCGCCGCCAATTTAAACCACCGCTAAACCAACACTAGAATCTTAACCATAAGTTGTGACCACTTGCCAAAAGGGGAGGCCCGTGGGATTGCACCCTGGGACATTCACCAACTAAATTCTTAACTTAGCCTCCACTAACCACTCCACCAACAACCATATTTATTATATAATTGCCGCCAAATTGTATAAGAAGGGATTTCCACCAGTGCATTCAGACACACGAGAGGATAGAGAAGGGGCAGGCTGAGTGCATCCATACAGTACAAATTTGGGTGTGTTTTTCAAGATTTTGGCATGTATTTCGAGATTTGTCAATCATTAATTGCAAGAGCAGTTGCACGGAAACTGAGGCAGGGGTGTCTTGGGGGCCTGAAAGTGTTCGACTCGGATTGAGGTGTGGAGACAGTCATTTTTAGGTAAAACAATGCCATGAACGCAGTGGTGGTGTTGGTTTTCTGATCTGATCAAAGCTTCTATGGTTTAACTCCAGAATGAGGTATACTTATGTATTTTGCCTAATTCTTTTGTGGAGTTAATAAAAAGACCTACCCATTTGAGAGCAGGACCCGGAGACGTAGTCCACCAGGGATGAACTCTGTTATCAAGTTCTTTGTGTTCATATTGCATGATTGTGTCTCTTTCATTTTGAGCTTTTCCTTCTTTATGGTGTACTTTTGTTTATGCTCATTTTATGCAATTCTTTAATAAGTCACCTGACAAAAAGATCTCAGATCACATAGGGCACAAAATGTTCATGAACTCATGTTCATGAGTCTTCTACTTGTTGAAGTCCTCCTAGATCCCATACTTTGTTCTATTGTTTTCCACTTTCCTTTCTACCAGAAGCACCTTCAGCTAAATTTGCTTTGTTGTTGAACTTCATCAAATGTTTCCAAAATTTTTCTTCAATGCTCAACTTTGTCTTTTGTTGTTGTGTGTTACATTCGTTGCTCATTTGTTGGTGTAATTTTTCATATCTTATGTTGTCATCAACTCCCTCATAATTCTCTTTGTTTATGAAAACATATTTTTTCTCACGCACTCTAGTCTCCCATTCATTAAATGTTATTTCAACAATGTCCTCATATGGAAAAATTACATAAATTATTCCTACTCCAGTCTCTTCTTTGTAAATATGTAAGGCACTTAGGTTCCCTCTTGTTCTTCTTGCTTCTCTATGAAAGTTTTTATGCTTCCAACTCTAGATACTATGTTTCTCTCCATCCCTAAACATGAAACAAATTTATGATAGAAAACAATTTTCCCAATAATCTATAGAGTCTCTTTCACATCCATAAAAATGACTGCTAACACCATGAGAGTAATTGTTATCATCCTTTGTCGAACTCTATTATTGTTTTTTTTATATGTGTGGTTTGTTGTCCCATTTTCACATTCATCTTTCGATACTATTTGTTCCTTTTCAACCTATTGATTACGCTTTGTTGATGTTTTTGGTAGCTGTGAGAGGTAATAAACTCCACCTGCAACCTATGACATAGAATAGAATATTCCAGAAGAAAGTGAACCATTAAACATATTTGTAGAAACCCTAGAAGACAAGTCAGCCTAGCAGAATAAATAATATTAGAATATTATCTTCTAGAAATACAAGTCGGCTCTAGAGGAAAAAGATAAATAGAAAATATAATTACTAGAAAGTCAGGTTGGCCAAACCAGAAAAGTCATTGGACAAATTAATATAAATAGAGGACGTTTTATCTCATTTGTACACCCATTTAGTGCGCAAGTATTGTGTAGAGATGTAGTTGCAGCTACAAGGAGGAATAAGGGCACATGGTCATTGCTTGGTCTTGGTCTCTTTCTTAGTGATATTCTTGGTGATATTATTGCTAAGTATGGCACAATTTTGAGAGAGAGAGTAGTGAAGCTACAACTACTGCAGTTGTGGTACTTGTTCTGTGGATATGGAGACTCTCTCTCTTGTGCGCTACCCTTGGAGAAGGAGCGCTCTCATTGTCTTGAGTTGTTGTTGTAGTTAAAAACTAGGGTTTATTTATTGGTTCTAGAGTAGGGTTTCCAGAATTATTCTAAGTAAAGTTTAGTGTGCTTGATCCGGATTATTTTCGGCACGAAATGAGAGCGGAGATATAATAAAGAAATGCACAGAGATATCACGTATATCCAGTAATATAACATAAATATATCAGAGATGCAACCATAAACACAGAGATACAGTAATACACGATTTCTATTAATGAAAGAAATGTACAGAGATTGTAAAAATACAGAGTGAAAGACTCGCTAGAATGGTGGCAGCTTATCTCTGAGAAGAGATGTGACGGCTACTCGCATTCGCAAGAAGATGATTACAATGAGGCTCGGAAGGACTTTTTACAATAGATGGGAATGCCAAAAGTCCTAGACATCCAAAAACCTAACCCTAGGAGATGAAGCGCCAAAAGTCATGTGGGCCCCGTTTGGGTAAGTTGGTGCATCAACTTCCC
>ML778403.1:900003-933049 GCA_009831015.1 Picea engelmannii
AGCAGAAAGGAAGATCTTGAAGACATTTCAAATGAAGGCAAAGAATTATGTGTTGATGTTGGCAAAAAGGAAGATCGTGAAGATATTTCAAATGAAGGTAAAGAACCCTCAAAAACCCTTGATTGCAATGATGATGATGAATTGTTCTCTACAAGTGAAGAAGAAGATCTAGAAACAGTTTGTGTAAAGTTTGATGGTAATTATCCCATGAAAAGAATAGAAGAAAAACTATTAAAACTTCAAAAGGAAGTTGAAGAGGGTTTATATATATATAGAAGTGATCATTATTATATAGAATATAAGTATCTTTCGGATAACACTAATAAGTTTCTTAGGAGGAGTCTAAGACACATCTTGAAATTAAAAGAAATGCTCAAGGAACAAGAAGAGAACAATAAGAGTCAATTATAAGAAAAGGAAGAAGAGATCACAAGACTAAAGAATGGAAAAGAATATATAAATGTAAATTATGAGATTAGCAAAAGTTTTGAAACCATTGTCCATCTCAAGACCCAAATTGAAGAAGCCAAAAGAATAGAGGAACTATTGAAGAATGAAATAAATGAAAAGGAAGATTCATGTTGTAAGTTAGAAGCTGAAATTTTTTACCTTAAAAAGAAGGTAGAAAAGTCAAACAAATTCTTGAATAGCTCATGAATCTTGGATGAGATCTTGGAAAGTCAAAGATCACCATGTGATAAATTAGGTCTTGGATACAAAAGAGAAGATACACATGCTGAAGAAAGCACCTCAAAGAAGCATGAGGTAAGTCCATCAAAGAAGGAAGACAATGTTGCAAAACAACCATCTACACAAGGCAAAGAAAATTTCAAAAGAACAAAGCAAGGAAGACATCAAGAAGCTATTCTTGGGACACCAAAGCAAAGGTATGAAATTATTTTTCATGGGCATTGTTATTCATGTAATGGATATGGCCACAAATCTTTTGAATGTAGAGATTATTAAAGTAGATACAATGGAAGATTTTATAACACCATAAGGTGTTGGATATGTGATCAAGTAGGACACATTATTGTTCACTGTAACACCATGAGATGCTACAACTGCAGTGGATTTGGCCACAAATCCCAGGATTGCTGGAACACAAGAAGAAAGTACATGATGAGGACTTCACATAGCATGGCTAGAAGAAGGAATGAAGTAAGGAAAAGAGACATCTTTGAAAATATGGATGCTCAGAGCTCAAGTTCTAAAGAGCAGGGACACCTACAGAAGTGGGTAAAGAAGACAGAGTAGCCAGAACATAATGAAAGACTGAAAGAAAGCTTAAGTAAGTCATCTTCTGAGGCATACATGGGTGATAGTGGTATCAGACACATACATATGCAGGCTGACCTTGAATAGGTCGTGTACATACGCGAGCTTTTGTGAAGTAGTCCGCGTATATGTGGTAAAGCCTTGGGAAAAAGGAAATTCACATGGATTGCAGCTTGATATGTTGGTATAACTCGATTTTGTAGAGTCTAACATTGTTTATTTCAGGTTCTGACACTGTTTGCTGCAGGTTTTCATGGTTCTATGTTAGATCATGTAAGGTGATGACGTAAAATATATCTTAGTTACATGGCACTAACCCATGAGTATGAATTGATGTTGATCAAATGCTCATCTATTGGATTATATAAAATAAAATGTTGGGGTACATGGCTGGTACTCTTTGAAGTTTCATTGATATATCTTATGATGTATTATTGGAAGCATATGTTGGATGTCATGGTGCATGCATTTTGCATGTGGTTGGGCTACATATTGAGACATGTAGTTGGTGAGTTGAGTTGGTAGTCATGTTGTACATCATTGGGAGTCATATCTTGTTGATGCATGGTTGATATATTTTCTTGGTGCAAGTGATGATGCATGATGGTACACTCATAGATGATATTTTCTTGGCATATTGATAGATGAACATGGTTGGAAAATTGGTAGATGCACATGTTGGCATATTGGTAGATGCACACATTGGCATATGGTGGATACAGTCCATGGATCATATATTTTTCATGATTCTCTATTTTCATTATTGACATATCTTTTGTTTCATGATGTATGGTATGGCACAATTTGATGCATGAACAGATCCAAGGATCGTCATAAAGAGAGTGGTTGATCTATGATCCAGTTGAAAAACAGGGGGAGACATACCCATAGGGGGAGTCATTCTTCTTATGATTCTAGGAGGAAATTGTTGTCAGATGCATACCTAGAAAAGAGCTCTATACTTGAGGAAAGAGCACTGAGGTATAATTCCAGGGGGAGCGATGGTCATAGAGGGAGCATGAACAATGTATTTTCAGCATTACATCAGATTGATATCCCTTGTTCAAAAGGGGAGAGATTATTCAGCATCAACAAGATAGGGGGAGCAGCCCCAAGGAGAGTTCAAGCAAGGGGAGCATACCCAAGAGGAAAATGACCCTTTTCCATTGATGTCAAAGGGGGATATTTAATCACATTGAAGTGATTGATGTTTATTGATGGGGAGAGACAGTCACATTGACTATTGATGAAGAGTGTGACTTATCTACATGTTGACATCAATAATTGGTAATTGGTGTTGACATCAATGTTGGTATTGCCATCAATGCCAAAGGGGGATATTTTTGGATCATGTTGTCATTGATGCCAATGGTTTGATGTCATGTGATTGAAGAATAATGATGTCAAGTGATTGATTGATGAACAATGTATATGTATTATCCTTGATGAGAATGATAGATGTCAAGTGGAAACCAATCAATGAAGATGGATCAAGATGCATAGACGAAGATGGACTATTTATATTATGCATGGTTTGATGACTCTTTATTGTCTTGTCATGATTAATAAGAAGTACAAATGGATGAACTCCAAAGTGGTCCCCTTATGGTGAAATCCCTCACGAGAATATGTTTTTTGGAATAATGAGATGAATATCAATGAAGTTATTGGTTAAACTATCCTATATGGATAGTACTTGTCATACCATTTCCAGTGGTATGTGGAATGTCACATAACTCCTCACGGTTTCAGAGTTATGGCCTTACAAAGTTGGAGGACCCCCATATGAAGACATGAATCCCCCAAGTTCAAAGAATTCAAAGTGACCTAAAAGAAGAAATCATTATTTAAATGATAAAGTAAAGTGACAAAGTCAAGGTGGATTATTTAAATAATAAAGAGAAGTGACAAAATCAAGAAAGATTATTTAAATGATAAGGTATTGAAGAACTTTCTATTTATGGAAAGTGGTTAACCCTAAAATAAGGAAAATAGGTTAAGTGACCTAGAAATGGTTTAAGTGACCTAAAATGGGTTAAGTGACCTAGAGGATGAAAGTATAAATAAGATAGCTATGGACTCTTGCAATTCATCCTTTTTGTGGATCAATGGAGAGCTTCTTGTGAGAATATCTTTTGGAGTATTGATGGAGAGCTTCTTGTGAGAGCATCTTTGGTGTGGATCACTTGAGAATGATTGAAAATCTATTTTTATAAAGAGAGTGTGAGAAGGATATCATGGACGCATCAAATGTTTGGCAATATCGGAGATCTTGACCGCAAAATTCTCGGAGCTTTAGAAACCCTAGTTTTTCAGGTGTACGCAGGTTGTAATGGGCCAGGGCGCGTACACACGCAGGCTGTATGAGGACTGGGCCTGTACATTGGATGGAATGATGAATACTTGTGTTTTAGCTAGTGCCAAGATCTTGGATGATGAGGCAGGTTCCAGATCTGCATTCTATGGGCTCAGATCTATCACTGAGACACTAGTATGGTTACATTATTGTCTTGATGGATACTATTGTTTGATGTGATGTGAATTCTTAGGGAATTCTTGGTATGGCTTCTATGATATGGTTTAGTTTGGTTGATTTGGTTGATGGAGTGAGTAGTACTCTTGTGATTCAGTGGTGACATGATTGCTATGGTATACTAGTTGTTTATACATGATTGAGATGGCATTCATATTGATTGATTTTGGAGCATAAGTAGACTAGGAAAGCTTGGATGTGTTGTGACTGGCTAGTGGTCATATTGGACAGTTAGAGATAGAAGAGAATGATATATTGGTTGCAGAGGATCTAAGTTGATCTTGAAGGACAAACCCTAAGAAGCTCATAAGGTATACGTAGGTTTCTGTATACACTGGTCGCATGCATACGCGAGCTATAGTGAGCCTGAGCGCGTACACACGTGAGATGCACTACTAATAGGTCTCGTACCTATTGACAGATTGATATCTGTTGAGGATTGTTGCCTCATCTCAGTTGGTGTTGAGAATCTAAGATGAGTCTTGCATCTAGAGATGGTGTTCTTTTAGTGTTGTACTCTATTCAGTTGTTGTTGGAAAACCCCCGGATTGTTGTCCATAATAAAATGAAAATTTTTACATACATATTATGTTCTTTTTGTTCCTTGTGGTGATGACTTGTTGATGATATATTGCTGATATATGTTCACATATAACTGGTTATAAATGAAAGCAATAGGTAATGAGTAAATGTTAAATGTTAACCAAGGAGTTTTGTGAAAAAGGGAAGCTTTGGTAAAAAGAGCCCCGCACTCCAAAATATATTCTCACAAGAAGCTCTCCATTGATCCAAAGATGACCGAAAAAATCCCTCTAGTGTAGTTGATCACTCTTCAGATCATCATGAAGAGTTAGTAGAGCCAGAAGGGCCTACCCAGAATCATTGTAGTAACCAAGAAGAGACCAACGTGGTCCCATAAAAATTTACACAATGCAACATTGATGAGATATATCATGAGGAGAATATGTCTCCAAAGATTATACAGACTCAGAGAGAGTCAAGCTTTTGAGGGAGAATGGATACTCAAAAACTTTCACATTCACATGGAAGAGAGAGACATCTTTCAAAACTAACATATAGATTCCATGGGTTGAGAAGGATAGATCGAAGCCTCATAGGCTTTGAGGAGATATAATATTTTATGGGAAGATTCCCTTTCTTCAGTAGACGTTTCTACAATAATCTAGGAGGAAGATAGTCAAAAGGACTGGGACACATATCTTTTCCTTGGTTCCTAGACCAGAAGGGAAGTAAGTGGTGACTTCCAAGTTGATCTACAATATCAAGAATGTTGCATATGAATAGCCTAGAGATGTACAAAGACTTATTTATGTCCATAAGATTCTCCCAGTAAGAGGGAGAAGACTATGACGAGACACTTTCTCCAGTATATTTCTACCGACAAACAGGTAACATATATGTTGACCAAGCCTCTGTGAGGGACAAGCTTGGAGTGGTCCAAATGTGTTTTCTCCAGTAGTGAGAAGTGATGTGTTCCCAAGTAGATGAAAGTGATGAGATCCCCAGTGGTGGGAGCTAATCCAATGCAGGTTGGTACTCCAACGTAGGTTGGTATGCTACCCCAGTGTAGGTTGGTACTCCAATGGAGGCTGGTATGCTACCCCAACATAGGTTGGTACTCCAACGTAAGTTGGTATGCTACCCAGTGCAGGTTGTTACTCAAATGTAGGTTGGTATTCCATCCCAGCATAGGTTGGTACTCCAACGTAGGATGGTACGCTACCCCATCGTAGGTTGGTACCCCAACACAATCTGGTATGCTACCCTAGCGCAGGTTGGTACTCCAACTCAGACTGGTATGCTACCCCAGCGCAGGTTCGTACTCCAACTCATGCTGGTATTCTATCCCAAAATAGGTTGGTATGTTACTCCAACGCAAGCTGGTATATTACCCTAGCACAGGTTGGTATGCTACTCCAACAATGAATGGTACACTACTCAAGTGAAAGTGCATAATTTCCTATGACATATAGATCTGTGATTGACAATAGGGCAATGACTGAGGTGTGTAGAAGCGCATAAGAAGTGATGATGATCGTTCCAAGATGAATACCTTCCTTGTTAAGAGGGAGTGTTAAATGTTTGAGTCAGATTCTGTTTGAGATGACGATTTACTAGTTATGTATGAACTAGATGTCGACCTATAGTGTCAGAAATGATTCCTAATTAGATTGTCGATCAATATCATTAGATATTACTAGCTGGAGGGCCAAATAATAGTCTTGGAGGTGTTTTCTAGTGATATAGATAATGTGCGACTATGATGGTGATACTTGTTACATGATATTTTTTATCATATGATAGCCTGCATGGCTATGGTGATGCTACCTATAGATTGTTCTGCAAGACCATCTGGGTCTTTCCCATGCCATGTGATATGGATGGATGTATTTGAGACCACTACATGAAGAACATCTTAGTTAATACCTCCCTATATAAGACAGAGTGTTGATGTTTTTGGTAGTTGCTGGAGGTATTAACCTCCACATGTAACTTATGACTTAGAATAGAATATTTCGTAAGAAAGTGAATTTTTAAACAAATGTTTGGAAA
The DNA here is from genome assembly GCA_009831015.1 of Picea engelmannii. Lineage (NCBI taxonomy): Eukaryota > Viridiplantae > Streptophyta > Pinopsida > Pinales > Pinaceae > Picea > Picea engelmannii. The sequence continues at coordinate 906,389 of ML778403.1, forward strand.
CCCTAGAAGACAAGTTGGATTAACAAAATAAATAATATTAGAATATTATCTTCCAGAAATATATTTCGGCTCCACAGGAAAAAGATAAACACAAAATATAATTACCAGAAAGTCAGGTCGGCCCAGCCAGAAAAGTCGCTAGACAGATTAATATAAATAGTGGACATTTTAGCTCATTTGTACACCCAGTTAGTGCACAAGTCTTGTGGAAAGCTGTAGTTGTATCCTGCAAGGAGAAATAAGGGATCATGGTCATCTCTTGGTCTTGGTCTTTCTATTCGTGATATTCTTGGTGATATTCTTACTAAGTATGGCACAGGCTTGAGAGAGAGAGAGAGAGAGAGAGTAGTGAAACTACAACTACTACAATTTTGGTACTTGTTTTTTGGATATGGAGACTCTCTCTCTTGTGTGTTACACTTGGAGAATGAGAGCTCTAATTTTCTTGATTTTTTGTTGTAGTTAGAAACTAGGGTTTATCTATTGGTTCTGGAGTAGGCTTGCCAGAAGTATTCTAAGTAAAATTTAGTGTGCTTCGGGCTGGAATATGTGAATTCCTACAGTTGGGTGAAAATGATGTGGCATTTCCTATGGTTAAATGAGGATACCAAATCTTCAACACACTTATCATCACTTTCTTTATTGCTTGTACATACAACCTCCTTCTCTCCATCTTTCTGATGTGCATACTTCTTGTCATTCTTAACAAACTTGTCTCTAGATTCATGGTAGTCTCCTTGTTTTCCATTCGTCATGGTCTCCTTTGAACCTATTGTAATATCTTGAAAATATTTCTCCTTATCAGTCTCTTCTTTAATATCCTCCTCTATGCAACCTTTACTCTCTTTAAGAGTCTTTTCTCTCAACATTTTGTTATTTTCTCTCAAGAATGTTTTTTTTTCATCAACTGTCAACATACGCTCATGCTTATTAAACAAAATCAAAAGAGATAAATCCATTACCTCATCACAAGGATTCCTCTCTGTCTATCTTTCATTCTAGCTCTTGGAATATTACATCATTCTTTCAGTCCATCCTCCATTTCCTCTTTTAGGTCCTGCAAGTCCTTCTTTTCTTTTACCTTTTCTCTTGGTTGTCTAGGACCTCTTTATTGATCCTTTTCCTCCTTCCTAGTGATTACTTCTTATGCTTGGTATTTATCATCTTCATTACTTGCATACACATACAAATATTTAACCTTAAAAACATGAGACTCTTCTGTCTCTTTGGATGCCTCTAGCATCTCCTCGTTTTGTTGATCTTATCGCTTTGTGAGACTCTCAACTACATCATCGTCTTATACAAGGATTTATCCATGCTCTCATTCACAAATGTGAACTATATGTATTTCCTTAAAATAATTCCTTCTACACTCAACTTCCCTGAGTTCCTCCTTTGTTCTAATCCAAGAACTCAACATGTGCCTCAACTTCCTTGCAGTCAATTTTCTGACAACCCAACATACCTTTTTCCTCAAATTCCAACCATATCTCTTGTCTTTCTCAAATTTTCCCTATAGCATTTCCATCATATCATTGAGTTTCTCTTTCAACTCAATTATCTCACTATCAAATTTCCCATCATTCATATTTCTTTGGCTTCTTTTATATGAACCCTTCCTTTGATTGTCTATAGAAATAATCATTTCTTCCTTTGTGATATTCTCCATAATCAACTGTGAGATGAAAATATCCTCTACAATAATAGGTCTTTTGTACCTTACTACAAATACCTCACCAAGTTTCTCTCTTGAACATGGCCTTTTGGTATCTTTGGTTCTCTCCACTAGAACCCTTTGAGCATCCTTTTCTCCTCATCTACCATAGTTTTAGGATTTTTCACTTCCTTACTTCCTCTTAAGAGATTCCACTACCCTCCTTCTAGAAACATCTACCCACAATAGAAATTGTGGAGCTATCTCAACAACTTCTACCTAACCATAGTTGGAAGTTGTTCTTCCTTCGTTCTCTATTTACGCTTCTTTTCTATAATGGTTTCCTTCCAAAAAATTCTTCTTTCTTGGCTGCTACCTGAATAGACAATAATTTCCTTCGCCATATTTAACTTTAAAATGGAAAATTAATAAATTACCTATCATATCTCATTAGATATTCCTTTTCAACCTCTGTTAGTTTCATAGTTCTACCCATCTCGCTCTTGCCAAAACCATTCTTTTATGTATATCCTTTACTCCAAATCTTCTCAAAGGTTTAGGTTATGTTTATCTTGATCTACTAAATTACTCTCAACTCATGAGTATCTTGGGATCTAATTTCTTCTTCCCAAAGAGCAATGTTGTGCTCCAATACTTAAAATGGCAACACCTGGATCATCTTATACCCTGTTTATCTTTTTTAAACAACTTATCAAGCAACTAGCTTGAATTATCATCATAAAACTACTAGTAACCAGCCACCGAGACCACAGAACCACTTGAACTATAAAAACACAAAAAATATTTAAACTCATATTTTCAATGGATTCAAGGACGGTCCAGTTACCATTTTTTTTTTCGTTCATTGATCTCTTCAATGATAATCGATGATATCTCTTCCACGTTTCTAGATCCACAATTCCCACTGTTGGTTTTCTAGTTCATCAATGTTCACAATTTCATCTTGTTGTTTGTCGGATTTCCTCCATATCTTTGAATTTCATAGGAACTTCAACTCACTTCTACTTGATCTCGTTCCTCTACAACAAGACTATGTCTTTCAATCCTCCTTTACATAGATACATTTCACTGTAACACTTATATAGAGGCTTACTCTCACATACACATGCAACCTAAGTTCACTAGGGTTCAATTGTCTTATACAATTGTCTCATCCTCATGCTTGAATTCATTTATGAATCATAAGGACATTAAAACAGAGAGACTTGTATCCAATTGCTATAATTACAGAACATATTCATTCATTTAACATAAACACTATACATAATTTCTGTAAAATCAGAATTGACTCTCTATCTCTGCTGGCCTGCTTTACAATTTCTTGGGAACGTCTATGGCCATATCCTCGTGTACCATTCATGTCTGTACAATTAAAATATGTATACAATTAATATAACTTCCCGATCACTTCATACCCTAAATAACCTCCACTAATTACTTGGCAAAGAAAACCCATATTTCTAATTCACATTCTAAACCTCGAAATTTGCTCAACAAGGAATATATGATTACAATAATGGTAGAATGAAGAAAACTTATCTTATCCTAAGCCTTCTAGAATCTACTTGCAAACTTAGGGAAATACAATTAATTTAGCAGAGGGAACCCACTCCCTTGAGAAATATCTCAAGACCCCCTAAGGCATGATCAACGATGTTGATTTCAAGAACTATACTCCTGCATCACTAATTCAAGATAAATTGTCAAATTTGAGTTGTGAACCCAATTTCCAACCTTGAGTCAATTTTCCAAGTCCTTGTGTCAACATTTGTAACGTCTTTATGTAATCTTTATGATATTGATAGATCCACGTGTTGACCTTTCTACCAACTCCTTGGGTACTCTCCTTTCTCGAGGACCCATGGGAAACAATGATATTGTATGAAGAATAATCCTATCAAAAGATTAAAAGTGAAATTTTTCAAGCTTGAGAAAATTCCTCACTTCTCTACAACTTTCAATAAACCAAACTCTCAACAAAATCAATCAAAAAAAAATAATTCATTACAGTGACGATCCAGCAATAAGGTGCATAAAAGTATTTTTTCTCAAGTCCAAATCCTCTTTTTATCTTACATGAGACCCATACCACATGTTCAAGCCATGAAAAATTACAATTTACTAATTAATTAAACACTTAATATTCACCCTTACATATGTAACTCACATGCACAAATGCATATACACTTACCTTTTAAAAAATAAAATAAAGAATTTTACTTACCCAACTCCATCAACTCCTAACTCCATCAACTCTTAAACCTACTGGTAAGTGTTCCCTATATCTTTTTAAAGTTTTCTATTTTAATAATGCATGAGTAGTTGCATGTCCTTGTTATGTACTAACTCTCTCTACTTTAAGTCTAGCCTGCATTTTTTATCTCACAATTCAAATTGAGTTTGTATTTTGATTCCTATTTATCTTCCATGATTTATAATTTTTATCTTCCATCATTTATAATTGCTCTAAAATTATATTTTTTATAATTAATAATTGGTTTAAATTAATTTTATGTGCAACTTTATAACCTATGCACGATTCTTAATATTTTTATTTTAATCATACCAAGTCATTATAATATAAATACTAAAGGATATAATGTGTTATTTTAGAAAATAAGTATTCTAGAATGTTATTTTCTCCTCAAATGAAATGCATAGTTAATAATTTTCTTTTTACATTGTTTAATTCACTTTTCAATCCATTAATCATTGCAATTTTAACTAATGATATTAAGGGTTCCGTGTACATCATGCCTTTCAGGATTTAGTTATCATATTTTCAAGGGTGTAATTATTGCATGTTGTTCAACTACCTGACTTTTGTTGATGGGAAAACCGTGCAACAATGAAGACACTGTTAACTCAACATTATTTATCTTAAATATTAATGGTTACTTAGGAATATGGTATTCACCTTATTTCATACCCCTCAACAGATCTCATCAGTGACTGAATCTGCGGTGTACTCTCAAGACAACATATAACTTTAGAGAAAATGTTTCCAACACTTTTGAACTCAAGCCAAGCACATCGTGCTAGTATATGGAAACATGGATACTTCTCCACTTATCTTAATGGTACTTGGGATACACCTATAAAATTCCATTACCCATCTATGGATCAATAAAGAAACATGCACCCTATGTTCGCATTCATTACATCATTGCATTAGTATTTTTCATAATTCATATCAAATATACAAAACATATTTACAAATAATCATTGTTTCTTGACTCAATCCAGAGTTTAATAACTTATTAATAAAATTTATGTCAATGCACTCTTATAGTTTCTTGTTATAGTGGGAAAAATATTAACAATATCTATAGTTTAATATATTCATATCTCATTTAAAATCATTATATTCATTTAATCAAATTAATTTATAACTATTCATCTAAATATTCTATGAATTAATAATTTAGTGGTTTAATATATCCATATCTCATTCAAAATCATTACATTCATTTAATCAAATTAATTCATAATTGTTTCATCTAAATATCCTATGAATTAATAAATATTTTGTGATTCGGTCATAATCTTAATTACTCAAACATAAATAAATATTCAAGTTTCAGCATCATTATAAAAATCATATAACCAAATCATTTGTAAGCAAATACCCTCAAATAATATGTCTTCTCTGTAATAATAATAAGATAAAAAAGGGCACTGTAGTATGCAATTTTATCTACTCTAAGAGGGATAATGAACAAGATTCCTTCCTTTGCACTGCCATTCCCTCATAGAGTGGGAAACATATTCGACATACAATACAAGGTGGTATGGAACAAGTATAGATGATTATACTACCTTAACTTGAATAAAAATATTTATTCATACATGAGTCCTTTTGTTTCTTATTATCCTAGAGAACTTATATTAATTATTTGGATCTTGATATGGGAAGTGGACTCAATGGACCTTCCACAATTAAAGAAGCCAGTGCATGGCTAAAAACAAATTTCATTATAATTTCAATAGACTTGTGAAGGCCAAAACAAAGGTGATCCCCGCAACATTTTAAAAATTTCTCAATGTATATACCCACTACCTAATAAGAGAAAAAGTAATCGATTCAAAAAACATATACGACATGAAAAGTTAGTATGGAATGTAAAAAGGAATAACAATGGAAAATATGCTTGAGTAAAATGAAAATTGAAATGGCTTTATCAACTTTACCTAGAAAGATTACAAAGATTAGAACTAATTTTAATGGAAATGATGTACAACAACAATACTTGGGAGATTAACTAGAACTTTAAAACATGAATACTATCACCAAAACTAAGAGAAAAACAACCATTGCTTTAGTTAGAATAGGAGGCAGTCTTATATAGATGATGGTTATTACATGATGAATTGAATAGGTCAAGATATAACTAGTTTCTAACAGCTAGTTAGTTGGATCTTATCATCTACTTCTTTGGAACTTGTGCGCAACTATTCTTCTCCTCTAATAAGCTAAGAGAGTGTGCCTTCCAAGAATCCATCTAGATGATGGAGTGTCCCTTACTTGGGATTCATATGGATGCATGTTAGGTTGTAAGATTCCTCCGTATTTAATCTGAGAAGTGTCCTCACTTATGTCAGTGAATGAGGAAAATTCTTGTGTGTGGAAGCTTCCAAGAAACATTTAACTTGAGAAGGAGTTTGGCCTGTGTTCCCAACAAGGTAATTGGTATGCTATTGATGATGGGTGGTGGTATGAAAAATGTCAAGTAAGTATTCGTAGAGAAAGGGAGGATGGAAATCATGGATTAATTCGACAAGTTCAGAGATGGTGACATTATCTTCCAACAATTGGGGTTCATAGCATTTTATATTGTTCACATTCACCACGTCATGAATTCCTAGTTGGGTTGAAAAGTCAAGGAGATAAGCATTTTCCCCAATCTATTGGATAACCCTATAAGGGCCATAATGGAGAGGCTTCAATTTGTGATGACGTTGGGACTTGAAATGCTAGCATTTCATGTAAAACTAGACTTTATCACCAGGAGTAAAAAACATATGGGAATGGTGAAAATCATGGTGGGATTTGTAGAACTATTGAGATACCTTTAACACTTCAGAAGCTTGGGCATGTTTGTGTGCTAGGGTTTGAAAAAATGAAAGGGTGGATGATTTTTTTTGTTGTTGGTGTGGAGTGGCATAAGGATACAAGGTGAGAGGAAACTCAAAAGGGAATAAAGGTTGATATCCAAAGCATGCCTCAGAAGGATATATCCTAGTAGAAATATGTAATACATGATTATAACTATGATGAATGACATGGAGTGTTGTATCCCACTATTTATTTTTGGAAAATTGAATGTGAAGAGAACAAACAAGGTTTCAATTAACTACCTTGGTTTGGCCATTTATTTTAGGATGGAAGGTAGTTGAATATTTTAGTTCACAACCCAGTAAATTCCACAATGTTTCCAGAATGTGCTAAGAAATAGAGCTTCACGATAAAAGATGATGCTAGAAGGAATGCCAAAATGCGGCCAAACATGTTGAAATAATAAGGCAATGGTCTGGGAAGCAATAGTTGTCTTCGTGCAAGGTATAAAAAGATCCATCTTATATAAATGAAACAAAATAGCCTAGATAGCATCATGTTTGCATAAGGTCATAGGTAAACCACTAAGGAAATCCATATAAAGAGAATCCCAAGGGTGGAAAGGCAAAGGGAGGGGCTAATACAGACCAAATTTATGATTGGTAGGTTTATGTTAACTACACAATGAAAAAGAATAAATGAAATTACCCACTTCATGAGTCACAGTAGATAAAAAAAAATGTCATTACAAGTGATAAACTATTTTTAGAGGACCAAAATGGCCACCATAGGAGGAATCATGAGCCTCCTTGATCAAAGTAAGACGATCTTTAGAAGTTGGGACACATAGCTAATTGAATTTATATAGCCACCCATCTCTGATTTTGTAATCTAGAAAGGGAATTTGATTGACCTCAATGGGATGCTCCACATCATCCCATATCTCTGTAAAGAAGGGATCAAAGCATAGAGAGGCTTCCAATCCTCCTAAGCATCACACCAGACAACCGATAGTGTAAGTACCTACATAGGGGGGCATCTCAGGAGATCATCCATTCGATTGGATGTGCCCTTCTTGTATCTAATCACCAAATGAAACTGTTGAATTTAAGTGGCCCTCTTTAAATGATGTTTCTCCTATATATTAGTCTGCAAATTGATGAAAATAAATGGATGATGATCTACATGGAGGATCATTTATTTACCTAGGATGTAATGGTGCCACTATTTCAATGCTTGGATCAGACTATATAACTCTTTGTCATAAGTGTTATTATTTCATTTAACACTATACAATGTCTCTGAATGGTTTGCAACAAAGTATCCTCCATGTTTAAGAAATTTTGTAAGAACATAGTAAGAGGCATTTGTATCAATCTTAACGGATGAATGAAGATAAGGAAAACAAAGTACATGAGCATAATAAAGGCCTATTTTGAGAGCCTGAGATTGTTTTCGTGCAAAGGGAGACCACATAAATTGAGTCTGCTTGGAGAGTTGATGAAGAGGGTTTGCTAACTCAGAAAAGTGAGTAATGAACCACTGATAAAAATTAATTCCACCCATAATATCTTGAGTTCCAGAGTTGAGTGAGGCACTAGCCATTATGCAAAATCTTGGAATTTAGTAGGATCCAGGATAGCACCATCAACAGAGACAAAAAAACCCAAATATTGAACTGAAGATTGCCCAAAAGAATATTTATGACATTTCACCTACAATTTGTGGGTGCGGAGAAAGTATATATTAGTGCACACATGGTTAAAATGATCCCCCCAGGTCCATCTGAAGACCAAGATGTTATCCAAATAGATCACCACAATTTTTCCCAATTGTTTTTTGAAAAATTTCATTGATTAGCCTCATCAAAGTGGTAGGGGATTTAGTAATACTAAATGGCATCACCATCCATTCATAAAGACCAAATTTAGTTTTGAACAATGTCTTCCATGTTTCTACTTCATTCATGAAAACCTAATGATACCCTATTGTAAGATCTATCTTGGTAAAGAAGTGAGCACCCTTCAAATGATCTAGTAAGTCATCAATGTGCGGTAGAGGGTAAGGATTCTTAACTATAGCCTTATTAAGACCCCGATAAACCATGACTAGACTCCTTCTTGGGAATGATGAAGGTAGGAGAGGCACAAGGTGAAGAACTTGGTTGGATGTGTCTAGTATTAAGAAGTTACTAGAGCCGGTGTTCCACTTCTTGAACATCACAAGGATCCATACGCTAAGAATGGGCATTGGGAAAAGTGGCTCTAGGAATAATATCGATGGAATGTTCAATGAAAAGGATGGGGGGAAATTTGGTGGGAGAATCAAAGAAACATTCAAAGGATTCAATTGAAGTAGCCATATCTTAAGGAAGGGAATGAGAGGGGATATCTCATTGAAGAGTGTGCACTAGACAGAGGGAAATGCATTTGTTGAGACTAATTTGATGAACAAGATCTTGGTCGGAAAGTAAGGAAAGGGACTTCAAAGAGGATGACGTGAGGACATAGGTGAGACCATCCTTCTAAAAATTATACAATGATTGTGAGCATGGTATACAAAGTGACACAATTCCTAGTAGAAAAATACCTAGAAGCACATATGTGTAATCCAAATGAGACATATTGGAAAGAAAAACATCACAGAAAGGGATGATGGAAAAAGTAATGGAACAACATTGGGTCACCATCACATGGGGACCATTGTTATTAACCCAACCCAATTGGTAGGGTTTTAGATAAGGGGTAGTAGGAAGCACCAATTGTTGCACCAAATCCTAAGAAATAAAATTATTTTGTCTAGCATTGTCAAGGATGAGCGTGGCCAAGGATTGCTTGATCTAGAAATTGTGAGTAAAAAAATGCATCGATGAAGAATTCATGGAATCAATGGACATGAGCAGGAGATAGGGTTTTGGTTCCGTAATATTCTCCAAGGTGATCATCTCAGGGAGGGGCATTGTGCTTGAGGAGGAATCGATAACATTAGCAAACAATGTCTTGACATGATTCTAATTATGAAGAAAATTACATTTAGCTGAGTGAAACTTCTATTTGTGATAAGAAAACAATTTTATAGTATTGGTATGGGTAGGAGGGATAGAAGAATAAGGAGATGATGAAGGGACAACTTTGGATAGAGATCAAAGGCGGGGAATGAGCTTCCATTCCACAACTAAGGCTCGGAGAAAAGCCTTATCTAAGGAAGACCTTTCGAATAAATAAACTTCCTTGCATAACAATAATAAAATACCAAAATTAAATTTAATAATGGGTACCTCTTCCAAATATTCAATCTACAGTTGAATTCAAAACTTAGTAAACACCTCAATGTACCTTTCGACTGACTGGCCCGAGAGTTGGTTGAGTTGCAACCATCGAGCTAGGAGAGTCCAATGGTACCTCAAGGGATAGAAGTGATGTCATGACACTTGACAAAAGGAATAGCCAGAAACAATAGGTGGAGACGTTTCCACAAGATGATATCCCAACTCCACAACTAGAGAGGAGGGATATGTTCGGTGGTGCCACCAGGCTTGAGAAACCCCTTCTAATTGCAAATTCGTAATTTGTAACTTTTCTTCTTCTGTCATTCCTCGGTAGGTCTTGAAATAAGTGGATGGAATACATACTCATGAATCAATGGCCTCACCACCCATATTCCCTCAAAACTTAGGAAGTTGGAAATGAGTATCCAACTATTTCATTGGAGATGCATGAGTTCATTCAGAGAAAGAGTCAGGTCATGAATGGAAAAATATTACCCAGATGTAGAATCTTGAAGGGAGGAATCTCTACAAGGAGTCATTATCTTCATATATTGAAGAAACTAAGAATTAAAGAGAAATGGTTTTGGAGCCCAAGTTGTAGGGAAAAACCTAGTGCAATATTTTATTGATCTGGAGTTGGATATGGATCTATAGCTCGATTTGGAGCTAGAGATGGATGTTTAGTGGGATATGGATCTAGATCTATATATGTACCTAGATATGGAATGAGATATATATATGGATGGGAAAAATATCAATCCAACATTGAATCACACAAGAGGGTGCACTAGCAAACTCTAGCGCAATGTAGTGTGTTGGAAGAGATGTAGGGTGAGTTGATCCCCAAGTGCACCTTTGACGCTGCAAATCACCACAAAGGACTAGGTAGTGGAGGTATAGAGTGAACTCGAGCACACTTCCTAAGAGATGGAGGTTGGAGCCCCCCTTAGTGCACCTCTCGATATGAATATTGGGTGAGTGCAAACACTACAAACCCATTAAAAAAATTGTTGACTAAAACTCACTAGAGTACAATCATCTCAAATCAATTCTTTGATTCCATTTGATCTATAATAGAAATACTCAGGAAATTAACTAGAACGATAAAACATGAATATTGTCTCCAAAACTGAGAGAAAAATGACCATTGCTTTATTTAGAATAGGAGGAAATCTTATATAGATGAAAGTTATTACATGATGGCTTGAATAGGTCAAGCTACAACTAGCTTCTAACATCTAGTTAGCTAAATCTGATCAACTATTTCTGTGGGACTTGTTCCCAACTATTCTTCTCCTCCAATAAAATGAGAGAGTGTGCATTCCAAGAATCTAGCTAGTTGAGGGAGTGTGCCTTCCTTGAGATTCATGTTGATGTCTATTAGGTTTCCCAAAAAATCTCTTTGAATTTTATATACACACTGTCAAAACATTAGATAATAAGAGAATATACCAATCATTACATTTGGAATTACATGATAATCAAATACTCCAAATTCCTAAGCATTCCAACTTTTGTACCGATGTTCTCAAAGTTGTTGAAAGACCCATTGGCATTGTTTGTTTACAAAAGATTTTTTGTTTATAGTTTGCAACCACATGTAAAAATATAAATATTTTTGCCTCACGTTCAACACTTAGTTGTGAGGTGTACATATGGGACATCAATTCAATGTGTACTAATGGAGCTAGAATTCAACACCCTTGTTTTAAGGATGATAGCTAAAAATTCAGAGTGTTGCAGGATGTAATCCACATTTCTCTCTAACAAAAAATAAACTTGAATTCAACACCCTTGTTTTTAAAGTTGCTAGATAAAAATTCAGAATGTTGCAGGATGTAATCCACATTTCTCTCTAACCAAAAAGAAACTTATCAACTTGATAAAAAAATTCTACATAATCAACATTATTTTGAAGATCGTGACAGTATCTTCTCGATTGGATATATTAGTAATGTGAGTGCAAAACTCAAATAGGTAGGTGAGGGATCTATAGTTTTGAACATATAGTTTTGGGGAAATTTATATCACTATACATAGAGTGAATAACACCACCAGGCCATATTGAAAGAATCAAGCTAAATGTTTTATCGATTTTCTATCTACTAGTAAAATTGCATTTGAATTAATGAGCTATTAGTAAAATTGCACGTGAATTGATGAGAATGCCATTTTAATTGATTAAAAGGTTATGTATAATGGAATTTGTTGCTTCAAACTTGATAATACATGATAAACAAGCAGATTTGTGGAGAAAAAAGTCCCTGCCATTGATGAACTTCCATTAATGAAAAAAAAAGATATACCTCTGCTACTCTTGCATTTGTTCTTTTAGAAATACCATTGATGAGTAGAAAAGGCATTGTGTTGCTATCAAATGGAATTTTCTCAAGCAAACAAGTGAGATTGTCTTTCAATCTTAAGAAATTGTATGGAGCATGCCATGCTTTGAATGGATCAAATAAATTTAATGGAAAATTAATCAAATAATTTAAGATGTTGAAGAAACAACACATAGCATTCATGCACAAACTCTGGCACAGACTCCACACGTTACATAATCCATATAACGAGTGTATTATATGCATATTTCCTCTTCCAGACGATTTGCTTGTTGTGTTCAACTGCTACCAATTTGACCTTGGGACCACCATTTCACTTATGTACCCACCAATTTAACTAGGTGAAACCAACATGAAATGGGTAATGATGTACTGAATTTGGATATGGAACATGGAGTGAGTGGAAGTAGAATGACTAGGTAGGGATTGGAGAAGCATGGGAGCTAGCACATTGTCTAGATATAGATTATACAGAGGAAATTCCAATAGTAGTTCAAAATCTAGTCTCCAACCTGTCAACGGGGATACAAGATAATAAGAGACAAATCTAGGGTGCAATTGACATAATAACAAGAGGGAAAACGAATATGCATTTGGACCAGTCCTCTAAGTAGAGGTCAAAATGAGGGTGACAAAACCGACACCCTGGTTTCATCTTTTTACCTATCAATATGGCATCCACTAACTAGGAATATTTAAACCCGTCTAAGGGTGGAGGGTAAGCCTTCTCCTTACTTCTCTTTATTGAGTTTCATGAGTGCGTATTCCCAATTATTACATTATATATGTGAATATCCAAATACAAACAACATAATAAAGGCACCATATCCTACCCCACACCAGTTGACTTCGGCCACAACACCTTCGTTAAAACCACTTGAGGCATGTTTGTATTCTGTTAAGCCTCCTAGTACTAGTCTAAGAGGGGAAGTTGGTCCCCCCTAAAGGGTTGGTGTGTCTAGGTGTGAAATGATTATGTCAAGCTGAATGTGGCTCTAAGGGGGAAGGTTCCTCAGATAAGTATAATTCAAAGGGTGAAGGAAAGTATCAATCATAAGGGTAGTAAATTCAAGGTTCCTCTTAAATATTATGTAGGAAAGGCTCGATCGTAGGTGAAGGGTGGAAGGTAAAGTATCGTTCATAGGATGATGGAATAGTTTTGGTTCCTACTCATCGATATCATGACCAAACAAAAGTGGATCAGTATTGATAAGATTATCAGGAAGCAAGAGAAAGAGAAGGGAAGGTTACTCCTTTTGGATTCGGGGAAGGCAGACTGAATGGTACAATTTCTACTTCTTTCTACTTCTTAGCACCTACCCATCGTAGAAATCATGATTTTTGGGTGTTGAAAGTGATCATAGGGCTCCATCACCTGCAAAGAACACCAAATAAAGAGACAATAGACAAGCTATAAGGTACTCAAAGTTTTGCATTAGGTTTTTTTTTCTATTTTAGTTATATATGTGAGTGTGTTCTATGCGATACAAAACAATTGCATGGAAAATTGCATAGACAAACAGTCTCACCATCGTGGAACTCCACCATGAAACCTTTGGTTGTAGAGAATAGATAATATACCTGGTAAGGAAAATTACTCCACCTTGAAACTTATGGACCATGGTTGCATAAAATACTATCAAATATTTAGTTGTAGAGAATATACTTGGTACAAAGAGTGAATCATGCACTTATGAAAATAAAAGTGTTGTAAACTGTGAGCTATTGATGGTGAAAGGATAAAATCTTATTCATGTTGGCAGAGCAACACATGCGCACCGTGCCAAGAGCCAAACAAAGGAAACAAAAGCAATATGTGACAAGGTACAAAGGCAATGTGCCACAAGGTGGCAGCTAGGCATTCAAATAAACATTGGATGGATAAAGCCTTAATATTCAAAAAATAATATGGTTTACATTTAATGTTGGGAAGTAATGCTAAACTTAGTTCTAGCATTACTTGAACTTGAAAAAATTAATCATCAAATATGCACTTTAAACTGCTTTTAACCTAAGATATGGTCCTATTGTGGCTAGAAAAAAGGCCAAATAAAACCTCAAACTAAAAGGTTAAGATAAAAATTAAAATGTGAGTTGCAAAATTTTATAGATCTGATAGTTTGTATTAGTTTACATACAACTACTAAAAAATCGAATCATATAGTCCATCAACTTGAAGGGCAAGGACTAATATAGTGAATTATTGATGCAAAGAGTCTAAATGTTCCGATTGATCTAAGATTAAGAAATTTTATTTGTAATAACCATTTTTTTTTTCATTTTTAAGAAAGTGTTTTTATTATATTATTATAACATTATCTTACTTAGTGTATCAAATTGCACCAAGAAGGATTGTGAGTATTTAATATGAATTTGGTCGAATGTCCATGTACCATTTGGTTAAATAAACATTTATTATACTTTTTGATCATACACCCATTACATATTATAATACAAATGCACCAAAAAGGATTTTCTCTGGTGTATTTGTTCACATGCACGTATGATTTCGTCCATAAAACATTTTTATTTATATTTTGATCATATTTTTATATATATTATAAAACAAATTGTTAGATAAATTTATAAAATAAAAATATTATCTATATGAAAATATTTGAATAATAACAAAATAAATTAAGTATGTTCATTTTATATTCAAATTTATTAATCATTTAAAAGTTTAAATTTATTAAACATTTATAATTTAAAAAAAAATTCAAATATCTTGTATCTAAAATTTTATTAAATTAAGTTAAGATATATATGGAAAGAGAGAAACATATAAATAATTTTATAGTAATTAAATCATATCAACAATTAATAAAACAATAATTTAAAATAATTTTTAATAAAATACTATACCAAACCTACGTGTTTGGTATAGTTTTTAATTAAAAATTAATCTTTTATTAATTTTTTTTTGTAAATAATTATGTATAAATTATTTTTCAGAAGCAAAATTATAGTAGCGTTATGAGTGTCTGAGCATTGTGAATGTTGAATTGCTTCGGAGGGAAATCAATTCAATCAGCACCACTAAAACAAAAATAGGCCTTAGTTTTAATCATCTGGAACATAATTGCCCCATGGGGAAACTGGTTTGTCCGACCTTCTAGAACAACTAGGACTTACTTATGAGAGGAAAAAAGAGAATTATCCAAAAGTACAGTTGTCTGAACATAAACAAAACATAAAAAAATCCATGCAATCTGACACCTGTGTAGGTGTCATAGCGCATGCAACCGATTTGTTGTGTGCCATGTTGTTCGTTGTTGGTGTTTGGAGAGTCGAAGCCAAGACCATTGCTGAGTTGTCTGCTACTAGAATTTGGAGAGCTAGAACCAAGACCTTGAGGTTGTTGGTGCACTGGGTGCTTGTTATTGGGAGTGTCAAGCACCTTGCAGAGAGAATATCATTTGCAGAATTTGTGTCCCTTTCTTATCCATAATTTCTAGACAAAACTGTATTTGTTATCTACCTCCTTGCAGACCTCGAACACCAGGTCTTACATAATTGCAATACCATCTTGAAACTTCCCTCAGGAGGCGTAGTCCAAACAGGAGTGTGGCTGGTCTGGTGGTCTCTCCCAGTGGATGGAGGTGTCTTCTTGAGGAGACTGGGCCGGTGGTGGATGAATTGGTGGTGGCTCGAGAGATCAATTTTCAGGTGAATTTGGTGGGATGACCAATGCATGTTGCAAGGAAGATGCCAGGTGTGGTAATGGGCCAGGGGAGAAACCCAGTGAATTCCCCAGGAGGTCAAACTAGTGGAATTGGTAGGCCCATGGCGAGGACAAAGGCGGGTGGCTTCTTTGGATCTGAGAGGACTGGCTAGAGGAGGAAGGCAAAGATGGTGTAGAGCTGTGTGATGGTGCTGGGGTAGGATGAGGCCGGATGGCCATGTGAGGCCTGTTTTGGTACCAAGCCGAGCCCTGCTTGGATTTCTCCCAAAGCTGAGGCATGGCCGAAGAAAAAAGAATATATGAAGGCACGAAGAGTTGGCTAACAAAACAGGTAAAATTCAGGAAGGAATGCAGATCGAGCGGTGGCTCTGTTGGGAAGAGGAAGAACTAATGGACCAGATGCGGAGTGACATGATATGAATAGTGATGGAGAGGGAAGACACGCACGCGTAGAGGTGACCACTATAAAGACGACTCCATTGATCAGATGAGGAAACAAGGAGGAGCACACTCAAATAGTTAATGGCGCTCGGGCTAGAGTGAGGTCTGCGTAAATTCATGGTGTGAGAAGAGGGGAGGTGCATGTGCCAATCACATGGCTAATACTACGCTGGCAGGCATCGTCCCATCCACTTGGACACCTGTAACTTACTGACACCCCATATGGGATTTTATTAATTGTTGATATGATTTGATATATATATATATATATATATATATATATATATATATATATTATTTAGTTTAACATTAAATTTATTATTTTTAGTTATGGTTTTGTATAAAATATTATATATATAAATGAGATGTACATTATAATTTATTTAATAATGGGTTATAAAATGCAATTAAAATCTCTTGAAATAATAAGATAACAAATTATTATTATGTATATGTGAGATATCTTGTTAAGAAAATAATGATATTGTAAATTCACTTAATTATTAAGAATATGTGTTTCTCCCTTAAAGGTTATAGGTTCAAGGAGGTACATTGTGTACACCTCCATAAACTGTGTACTTAAATCACTATAGGGATCCCTTTTCTTACAAATAACTAGGTTTTATATGTCAATATTTGGCATTTGGCTAGGTTATGACCTTAAAAAAAAATTATTATTATTTATTATTAAGAATAATCATTCCTAAACCTTCGATTAAATTAAAAAATCTAGTGGAATAATATCTTAATAAGAAGTATGTTAAATGAAAGTGGTGTTTATGTTAGGTCCTAAAGTATGACCTAAAGTTGCTTTTGATTAAACAAAAGTGATGCTTATCTTAGATTCAAGAGTATGACCTAAAATTGTTTCTCAATACATTATTTCAAAAGGTAAGGTTTTGCTTGTACATAATGATGTAGTTGCACATCAAGATTTTGTTTACACATAATGATACAACTCCATGTCAAGGTCTTGAAATTATATCAAAATATGCTAAACCAATATTTTGAATAATTTAATGTTTTTCATATATGAAAAAAAAATGATATTAATCTTCAATTTATTTGAAATTAATTTATACTAAAATCTTTTTAAATTAATTAATAAAAAAAATTCTATGAAAATCCTCAACATTAATCCTAATTTCAATAATAATCATTTTGTTGTCAAAGGAAAACTGTGATATTTTTATTTGAAACTTCTCAACGCTTCGATCCCTTAGCTCGGATCATCCTCAAGAGTGATTTTAAGCTCAGTGGTTGATAGCTATATCTTTTCTATCTATATAAATAATAATGTTCCAAGTTTTTGTGAAAATTACAACCGACCTATGCATTTGTATCATTATTATTGTTTTTGAGATTTTTTAAAATAGGTTTCCAAGCTATCAATCAATGAGCTTAAAAACACTCCTGAGGTTGATCCCAGCTAAGGGATCGAAACGTTGAGAAGTTTCAAATAAAAACTAAGACACTTTTCCTCTGACAATTAAACCCTAAATTAATCCCTAATGTGTAAAACCATGAATAAATTAATCATTTTATTTTTTAAATTCACAATATCACTTAAATATTTTACAATTCAATGATACACATCATCATAACACTCCAACATAAGAAGTGAGTTATTAAATGATATTATAGCCTCGAATGTAACATACTAAGAAGGCCGATAAGTCACACAGTGGTTAGTCCCTACTAGGCATGAAGATATGAAAGGACATATTCCTAATTAGGAGAGAACTAAAATTGTTTTTTTTAATAATAATGTTTGAATGGTTAAATAGGAAACCTATGTTAAAAATTTATGGATGGCACTTCCCAAATATATATGGTGGAGAATTTTACTTGCTAGAAATATAGTCATTTTTAATAAAATACTTATTTTCCCAAAACAAGTGACCTCAAGAGAAAATTTGCTCCTAATAGAGCATATTAGAGTGAAATTTACGAAAAATGTAAAATAGAAAAACAATAGTAAGGGATGAAGAGAATTGGGGAGATAATTCAATATGGATCTCCTTTTAGGGAGCCATATTTCCACTCACAAAAGATAAATCTAGTCGCTTCGGTTAACAACCTAGGAATTGGTGGATGAAGAAAATAACACTTTGTCTTTTTGAATGTTCATTGATGGAGCCTCAAAATTGATCCTTGTGAGGAAGCTACATGAGGGTTCATTTATGAAACTAGGTGGGGTTTATAACAATCAGATGAATGGAAACTATGAACAACGACAAATAATAAAAAAGAGACCTATAGATTATTAATGGGCCTCAAATTAGCCATAGCAATGTAGATTAAATAAATGATCACTATAGGCTACTCATGTCTCATTATAAAACACATGAGGGGGGATCACTCCCATATAAATTTTAGTTAGCATCTATATTAGAAAGGGAAAATAGTTTCTCCAAGAAATTCATGAAAATCCCTTGGTTCCATGTGCCTCATTAGCTCAATGGAGAGGTACATAAAAGGGACAATATGGCCATGGTTAAAAGAGGGGTACGGGGGTGGGGGGGTATACTTAAAAAATTCATATCATGATCCTCCAATCCCTTAAGTCATATCATCTCTCTCGAATGATGAAATCAAGGAAACAAATGGAAATCAACATCACAAGATAAGGATGTGTCATAAATATCCAAGATTCTACATACCCATTTAGAGGAGCATTGTTGTAAGGGTTAGTTGGCTCTACCGACTAGACCCCCTAGTCGAGTTGAATGTAGGAGTCGGTTAAGGAAGTTGTTTGAATAGGCAGTTAGAGTTGACCATCAAGAAAGTTAATGTAACCAACTAGTAACTGGACAACACACACACACACACACACACACACACACACACACTATCATGTAATGGAAAGAAAAAGGTCATTTTGGCTATATCTAATAAAATTTCTTGATGGCTCTCCCACTATTGTGTATGTCTATATGTATTCTTGTGTGCTTCTATATATGATGATATAACTTGTATTTCTCTATATAAGGATCTACTAGAAACTTCTCATACTTTACCCATCACTACAACATTGGTTCTGTCATCGGTAGTTCTGAACTTGGGAATGCATTAAATAAAGGAGAACATAGATGTTAATTTTAACAGACATACATAAATGGTGGGAGTGAAAAAACAAGAATTACATTATAAATTATGCACGAAGAAAACGGTTGACATTAGCAGAGGCCCATATGCACTTTTATTTAAAAATACATGAGAGATTCTTGGAGGTTATACTAGAAGCATTGTATGAATACATCACTTAGTCTAATGTGTAGACTCACTCCATATGAGCAGTTGATGAACAATATCATCAATAGAGGAAGAAAAAATCTAAATGATTGGCTTGAGAGGATTGTAAAAGACTACATCAAATATCAAGCAGTTGAAGATAGAGAGTCAGTCCAGACTATCAAGAATAAATTCTATACTGAGTTACATGATGGGTTTGTTTGTAACAACCCCTCTCTCTTTCATAAATTCCTCCTAGATAAGGGATTTGGTGACATAGTTGAGTATTGACCCCCTTTGAAATATCCCCATCCAAATTCTAATAGGTGATAAAGACAAGAATAATGGGAAGAATTCTTAGAAGGTAACTGCAAAGACACCAAAGAAGCTTGGGATTACTTCTTAAAGAAATCAAATCAGTGAAAATGAATAACATCGCCGACCGTGAGTAAGTTAGGTCGGTGTTGGGTGGGCGGGGGGGCTGGATGATCTATGAGATAAGATAAGTTGAAGTCAAATTTTAAAATTTGATGATCAATTCGATATCGAAATAGAATATTCAAGACCTGTGATCTAACTCTCTCCTATAAAAATTCCTAGCCCACACATTTTAGATTTTCTCCAAAAACGACTTCATATAGATACACAATCACCATGGGTGTGGTGTCGAACTTGTAATAATGGAGAAATAAAATATGCAGTATTAATCGAAACACGAGAAAATAATCATAATCAATGAGAAGACTTAATAATTCATGTTAGAGATATCATAGACATCTCCCCTAATGACGGTACTTCTATAAGATTCAAACTCAACAGACAATGAAAGTGAACTAATGCAATCCTGTAGAGGATGGCTCGTGGAGTATATATATAAATCTTGACATACAGAGGATTCTATCCCAAGCCAAAAATGGATTTAAGATATACCGACTAAAGGACATTTGTATATTACATTGACGGAAGAAAACAACTCGACCTTGACTCCAGAAAATAATACCACACCAGCTTCCAAGTCGACTTTGACTAAAGATCTTGCAATAATTCCATTCACTAAAAATAAACCAACAATGTGGATTCATCACATCCCTATTTACAAAGGAGATGAAGACCCCAAATGACATTGGTTTATGTGTGATAAATACTTGGATGCTGTAGATATAGTTGATCGAGAAAATTAAATGGCCTAGTTTGGAGCTGCACTTCGAGCCAGGGATATTAACTGGTTTATGAATTTTATCAATAATCAAACCCGTACGAAGAACGAAATAAAGAATATTTTTGTCTCGTTCTTCAAGACGCAAGATATAAGTCATTTGTCAACAAAAAAACTTAAGGAAATCAAGAAAAATCTAGGCAAGATTGTGCGTGAGTACAACAAAAGATTCAAACATTTATTGAGTCAAATATTGTATGCAATTGATGAAAATTTACTAGTAAAATGGTATGTAGAGGTACTATTACAAAATATCATAGCTTCATTACATATGTATGACACTTCACCATGTGAAGAAATCCTCAAAGAATCCCAGAGGATTGAAATGGATGATGAAGGATTGGTTAACACATCAAGTGTTGAAACAAGATTGGAAGACAAGATTACGGAGCTACAATAGAAAACTAAAAACATATCACTCACTTGAAATGAACTTTGGTGTACCATTTTCTCTAGAGAAGGTCACACTAAAGAATACTGCAAATTTAGTGATGCCTTAGATCTAGTAGTCAGGCACATCCATATTGAAACTTATTTCAACATCTGTCAAGGATCAACTAATCATGCAACCAGAGATTGTCCAAACAATCTAACAAATGTACATCCCAATTGGTGCCACATTTGGGAAGAGAATAATCATTCCACCCAAGAATGTCTCCTAAATGGTAAATATCCACTTAGTCTACCATACACAAGTAGTCAACCAGGATGTCAATCAGGGAAATGGTTATAGAGGTCGAGGTCGAGGAGGATACCAAGGTCAAGGTAGAGGAGGACATGGAGGATTTGGAAGAGGATGTGGTCGAGGAGGATATTATTTATTTAATTGTTTGAAATAAGACCACATCAGTCCCAACTTCCCCAAAAAATATAGAACCGATTTAAAATTTTGTAATAATTGTGATGTAGGAGATCACTCCCTACAGGATTTCCCAAGTGTTGGAAAAAATCATGACCAAGAGAAATGTAAACATTTTACATACAACACTGAAACAATATATTATGGATTCAAAAAATCTCCATGTGGTAACAATATCGGGAGAGGGTAAAGACAAGTACCCGAAGGCACCAAATTGACAAGGGAACATAGTTCCATATCCTGACCCCAACAAAGAAGAAAGAATAATGAAACAAGTGCTGAATTTCTTTAAAAATATTGACCAAGACAAACCAAATGAAGGATGATCAAGTATGTCAAACACTTCCATTAAGGAATTCTTATAACTACTAAAAGAAAATAAATAATTAGGATGCCTTATCGATCTGTCGAACATACTCAGTGAATATGAAGACAATCAAAGACCAATAAAAAGTGAAAGGAAATTGTCTCGAGATAGAACCAAAAATGAATTTGAACCTCAAGTCGACTTACAAGTCAATGTCCACATGATTAAACAAGTTATGGCTGATTTTGGATCACAAGTGAATATCGTTCCAAGAGAAACATGCATTCAACTTGGAACACCCCTGCTACAATTGACAATGAACTACTTAAAACAAGAAAATCAAAGATTCATTAAACCAATCAACACTCTCAAAAGTTTCATCACTTCTATAATGGGAATTTCGACGAGAGTTCATTTTGAAGTTATAAACCTGGTCGAAGGCATTCCTTCTTATCCAACACTAATCGAAAGACTTCGGGGGGCGGAAAATGAAATCCATGATATCTTTAGAAAGAGACTGGATCAAGTTGAAAGGAAGCGAAAGAAAAATCATAATCCCCCTAGACCCATAAGAAGGAAAACCATGGGTAGAGACATGGGATGAGGCTCAGGAAGCATGACAACTATACTAGGTAATGCATGAATAAGAAGACAATGTCGAACCTAACATTAAATAAGAAATACTAGTTGGATATTCATTTTTCATAGGCCAAAATTCAAATACTAAATTCTAAAACTTGCATATGGAGGATTATAAACTCAAGGAAAATAATGTTGTTCAATAGAGGAAATACCTATCAAATGATCCAGAACATGCTTCTCAATTCACATAGTCCCTATTGTCGCCAAAACAAAATTAAAACAAACTCCAACATTAATACCAACTAGTGCATACACAAAAACTTCCCCACGGTTTAATGAATGAAGTTATCTATTGGCACATGCTGACAAATTCTCCAAGTTAGTAAAGGAAGAAGGAAGAATACAATGTCTAGTCATGTCCTTCACTGGACAAGCAACCAAATGGTGGGAGACTCATGCAAACTAAATTAAAACATGGAATACCACCACATTATATTTTGTGGCAGTGGGAAAATATTGTCTACAAATATCGAGATCCTTATCTTTAAACCTGGATTTGACCCAGTTATCTAGATACAAAAATGCAAGAAAGAATTGAAAAATGCAGGATACAGAGAAGAAAGAGTCTTGTTGCATATGTTCCCTAATAAATTAGATGAAATACCTCACAAATGGTATAATATTGAATAATAATCAGTTCATACTTTTGACTGGAATCAAATAAAATACAACTTCCTTAAATATTTTAAATTTAATCCGAAAGAGACACTTCTGCAAGAGGTAGCTAAGGAAATTAAAAATTTCTTGGCAAAACCAAATCCTGAAAAAAATTAAGAAAACGGAAAAATTAAAGTCAATGAGGGATAAACATCGATTTGCAACATGGTATCAACATAGAATATGTAGAACATAATATCTCAACAAGTCGAAATGGAAAACACAAGTTTTCCAAATCAAATATTCCGATGGAAAAAATACCACCCTCGAGTAGAAAATTTTGTAAAAACAATATATTTTGTGACCAAGGAAGACATAGAAGATCACAAACACACAAAAAAACCTGATTTCCATTAAAGTTACAATCAAGTCATAGAAGGAGAATTCCAATTAGATTAGTTAAAAGAATCTCACTGGATGGATGCGAAAATAAAGACCAAAGAATTTGACATCTCTAAAAATGGGCGACCAAAAATTGCTAGAGTAGGTGACTATTGGTACGAGAAGAAAACCATGGAAATAATCAATCTACTAAAATAATTTCATAACCTCTTCAAACACAACCGAATACCTCAAAGGATGTGTACAAGAGACGGGAGAAATGAAGATCAAACTTCTCCCTGGAGCAAACACATCAAAAAACGAACATAGAAACTAGCACATAAATACAAACCCATCATTCAAAAAGAAATCAAAGCAATGTTAACTTCTAATATTATATACCCAATCGAAAAGTCAGAATGGGAAAGTCCAATGGTCATGCAACCTAATAAACATAACCCAAAAATGTTTAGAATCTATTTCAACTTTCGGGGATTAAACAAACTCACAGTAATTGATCCATTCCCAACTCCTTTTGTTGACAAAATTATCAATGAAGTTTCGGGTCATGAATGATACTCATTCACTGATGGTTTCTATGGATATAATAAGGTACCAATATGAAAAGAGGATCAATAAAATATGACATTTTTCTCTGAGTTTGGATCCTTTGCTTACAGATTAATGCCTTTCATTTTAAAAAATGATCCAACACTCTTTTCTAGAATAATGGTTAGGGAATTATAGGAGTACATCTACAAAACAATGGAAGTATACTTTTATGACTAGACCATCTATAGTCTCATAAAATACCATGTACAATGGCTAAGAATGATGTTGAAGATATGTAGGAAAATCCATTTATATTCTAACATTAAAAAATGCATCTTTTCCATGCCAATTGGTATATTTCTATGCCACATTGTATGAAAAGATGGAATTAAGGTAGACATGGCTAAGATCAAATCCATTCTTGATTTGAAACCACCAAAGAACCAAAAAAAAATTAAAATATTCCTTGGGAAAACATGATTCTATCGAAATTTTATTCGTCAGTACTTTGACATAACATTCTAATCGAAAATTTATTGAAGAAAGAAGATGGATTTTACTGGAGCAAAGAATGCAACAAGTTCTTTTAGATATTAAAAAGAAATTCGGTAGAAGCACGTATCTTAAGATTCCTAGATTGGTCAAATAAATTTCACATGCATGTTGACGCATCCAATGTGATC
The DNA here is from genome assembly GCA_009831015.1 of Picea engelmannii. Classification (NCBI taxonomy): domain Eukaryota; kingdom Viridiplantae; phylum Streptophyta; class Pinopsida; order Pinales; family Pinaceae; genus Picea; species Picea engelmannii. The sequence continues at coordinate 931,327 of ML778403.1, forward strand.
GTCAACTCAGTTTTGGCCCATCCATATGATGATTTTATCGACCATAAAAATTCATATTCTAGTCGAAAGTTAAATAAGACTAAAATATATTATTCAACAATGCAATGCAAGGCCCTCACGATGAATTTTTCCTTACAAAAATTTAGGCACTACTTATTAGAAAATCCATTTATATTATTTATATACCACCAAGCATTGAAATATCTTGTAAACAAACCTATACACCATGGGAAAATGTGTCGATGGCTTCTACTATTTCAAGAATTTGACTTTGAAGTAATAATATGGCCAGGGAATAAAAATGTAGGGCTAGATAATCTATCCCGACTAAAGATAAGGAAAGACCCCACTGGAATTGAAGATGACTTTCCATAAGAAAACTTATTTAGAGTAGAAGAAGTCCCCAAAGAACTAAAAGATGTTTCCAATTTATTAGAAGAGGGGAAAGCACCGGATTATCTCCCACCTAATAAATGGAAAATTCTAGAAATGAAAGTTGCACCATTCACCCTAAGGAATGGTTACCTCTATAAGCTAGGACTTGAAAATATTTTGAGGAGATGTGCACTATAGCATGAAAGAGAAGATACCATTACCGAGGTGCTCGAAGGCCTAGCATGAGGTCACTTCCAGTTCAATACAACAACAAGGAAAATTTTACAAGCTGGCCTTTGGTGGCCAATACTACATAAATATTGTTGAGAGAAAATAGATAAATTTGATAAGTGCCAATGGATAGGCCAACCGTTATGTAAAAATTAGATTCCCTTACATTTTTTGATCCCGATTTACTGTTTAAAATATGGGCTATTGATTTTTTCAGACCCTTCCCAAAAAGAGCCAAAAGAATAGGGGAAAGATATATCATTACAGTAGTTGAATACTTAACCAAATGGGTGGAAGCATAACCTATAGAATAATGCAAAAAGGAAGTAGCTGCGGAATTTATCTATGAAAATATAACGACTCATTTAAATTTCCCTCTGACAATAATCAATGACAAAGGCACACATTTTATCAACAATATAATTGAACTACTACTCAAAAAATGTATGATCGACCATAAAAAGACAACTTCTTATCATCTGCGGGACAATCGAGCTGTCAAATATTTTAATAAGACTCTACATAAAGGCTTAACAAAAGTATGTGGAATTGATAGAGACAAATATGACAACACAATTATAGCAATCCCATGGGCCTAGAGAACAACATACAAAATATCGATAGGACGTACACTTTTCAAGTTAGTCTACAGTTAGGATGTCGTCATACCACTTACCTTTTGTGCCAATCAAGGTCAAATAACATCAGTATTGGAATTCAACCATATGCGTGTTGATTAAGGTTGGTTATCATTGATGTCAACCCTTGAAGAAAGTCCCGTAGCACAAAGGTTTGGGTAATGGACCCAATATTGTTTGATGTAAATATGAATCATTATTGTTTTGTCATGGTTGATAAGAAGTAAATATGGATGAACTCCAAAGTGGTCCCCTTATGGTGAAAGCCCTCATGGTTTGAGAGTTATGGCCTTACGAAGTTGGAGGACCCTCATATGTCATCTAGAAGCCCCAAAAGTCAAAGTAGTCAAAGTGGTTTAAGAGATTTTAAAAGGTAAATAATAAAGTGAAGTGATGAGTGTATTACAATTCAAAGTGAATACAAAATAAATTATTTCAATAATAAATTTAATGGAGAAATTAGAAGTGGGTTAACCCTA
>ML778403.1:941559-956732 GCA_009831015.1 Picea engelmannii
AAATTGATGATGGATTTTGGTTGAGGTACATGTTGAGTACATGGTTGAGACAAGTAGTTGATGAGTTGGCACATACATGAGGTGTATAGTTGATGATGTTGGTACATATTGATGAGTCATAGTTGTTGATTAGTTGAAACATGATTGGTACATACTTGGCACATGGTTGGATGCACTTGTTTATGGTACTGGTTGATTACAGGTTGTTTGGTACAGGTTGGTGCATGGTTGATGCACTTGTTTATGGTACAAGTTAATTATAGGTTGAGGTATAGGTTGATGCATGGTTCAGATTTATTGGTACAGGTTTACAATGGTATATCTCATAGTGATAGTGTGACAGTGGTTCCATGATTCTACTTCTACTTCAGGGTGGCAGGATGGGGCAAGGACAGGTGGTTGTAGCCACCTTCCAATTGTAGCCAGAGAACATAGGGGGTTGTAGCCTCCTTTTGGTTGTAGCCAGAGAATTGGGGAGTTGGAGCTTTCCTTAGGTTCTAGCCTGAGAAACTAGGGGGTTGGAGCCTCCTTCCAGTTGCAACTGAAAAAAAAAAGGAAGTTGGTGCTTCCAATGAATGTAATTCTTCAAGACATATAAGAAAAAGAATTCTGTTGTTTTCTCCCGATTTGGGTTTCGATGTAAAACACTGGTGTACTGTGTATGTGTGTGATTGTTTATGTATTACTGCTCATTATTGGATAAAAATTCTACATTGATATAACATTTGAAGAAAAAGGATTATAATTATGCTATTACTGATTCACCCCCACTCTCAGTAATCCAACAATACGTAACACAAGGCAAAGTTTCTACCAATTAAATCAATTAGAAGAGGAAATAATGTTGGCACAACAACACCAGGAAATCCAAAAGAACTAACAAAAATACTGGCATGATCAACATCTCAAGAAAAGGGATCTACATGATGAGGACTTGGTTCTCCTATATGATAGTCAAGTAAAAGGAAAGACACGAAAACTAGAAACTACATGGCTTGGTCCATATGTGGTAGAAGAAATTTGACCTTCAGGAGTAGTGCAACTAAGAAAACTTCAAAGGAAACCCTTTAAGAAGTTATTTAATGGTTCCCGACTAAAGAAATATCATACATAACAAGTCACAACCATACCATTTTTGTTTCGATAGAAGGGGGGACACTAGTATAATTTCACAAAATAACCTCAGAGCAATATCATTCAAAGAAAATGCAATTCAAACCATCAAAAAGACAAGCATAGAGTTAAGATAGCCAAATCACCAAGAGATCAAAAGAAGACATAGAAAAATATTCCTACCGCTACCAGAAACAGAATGGTCAATTCACATGAGCCAATAATCAATCTTGACACCATCACCAAGAAAGAGTTGGCTACTACAACAACGCACAATATTTCACATGATGTACAAACGGTTGGTTAGGAAAAACAATATCTCTCATAAAGATAGTAAATATTATGTAAATATACAAAGAAGTTGAGTGCATACCACCAGTATTAGCTCCAGAACATAAGCCATAATTAATAACACACTCTTATGCAAAACCTATATCTTTGAAGATTAAGTTACATGTGAAACGTCCAACTATCCTATTAGTTTCCCTTAAGATCTCAAAATCACCCCCTATATATTAGAGCTAAACAAACAAAGATAAACCATTATTCAAGTAGTTATCTTTTCCAACATAGACCATGATGTTGGCAAACGTAAAGTATGAGGACCCACCTGATCTAGATCATCAGAATGCAAAAGTTGGCCATCGATCTTAGATATAGAGGTCATAAGAAGAGAATCACCATCACATGAAGGAAGGAATGTCCCTGTGTGATCTCACCCACCCAATTCCCAAAATAGTTGGGCATTCGAGACTTATCCCTAAGATAGATTAGGGAAGTCATAGTGCCGTTCAGGTTAATTGAAAAATGCACAGAAAGAAAATTTCAAAATATCATTTCAAGTAACACATTTCTTTGGGAATAAAAGATTATTATGGACATGAAATCAAGGATGATTCAAAACTTTCGAATTCGACTAAAAAAAGTTGTAAATTTTCACTAAAGGAATGATCTACCTACAAATAGAAACACCTTCGATTCAATAATAAAATAAACTTGACTAGAAATTGACTTTATCATTTTATGTTCTCTCTCTCATTTTGTAATAGCCTTAGAAGAAGGACTTAGTAGAAAATTTTGTAAATTGTGTCATACTTTGCCACTTGCTCAGGAAAAGCAAGGAATTGAGGTGGGGGGAGATGTTGTAGGGGATATTTGGCTCCGCCAACTAGACCCCCAGTCGATTCGACTATAAGAGTCAATTAAGGAATTCAGTTGAATAGGTGGTTAGATTCGACCATTGCGAAAGTTAATGTAATCGACTAGTAACTGTACAACACACACACACATATATACATACATAATTATGTAATGGAAAGAAAAAGGTCATTTTGGCTATATCTAATAAAATTCCTTGATGGTTCTCCCACTATTGAATATGTCTATCTATATGATTTTTTGCTTCTACATATGATTCTATAACATGTATTTTTCTATGTAAGGATCTACTGGAAACTTCTCATACTTTCCCCCTGATTACAACAAGCATATAAAAAATAAGAAAACTCTTCAAGTCAATATTGAACTATTAATGGGAATGATGAATACTCAGAAGGAATACCTAGAAAAAATCTCCTCTCAGATACATGCACTTCATAATTTGAATGTTACTAAACAATCATCTCATCCTAGAAATAAGGAACCCATCCCCATTGAAGACTCTCAGTGGTTGCAACTGGAATTTCCTTCATCCAACTTTGAAGAAACACATAATAAAAAATATGTATTGTCAAAGGGCCAAGAGGAAGTAAAGGAAGATGTAGAAATTGGTATTTATACTCTCAAGCCTATTGATATATAGTAAATGAAAATCTCATGTGGAACACTCAACTAGGAATTTGGCAAGCTACCTCCTAACTGCTACAAAATATTGAATACATAGAATTCTTGTTTTGTTTCTTGTAGTTAAAATTATTGGCAAGTATAATAGTCTAGTGAAGAGTAATTCCATGGTGAATTACCATTTTGTAACCTTCATTTACAATCCTAGGATGAAAATGTTTGATTCATACAATATTTATATAGAGATTGTTAAAAAGAGTAAAATTAATGTTTGAATTGTTTCTTTAATATTCAATTGCATGCACTCTTGAAAAATTCAAAAAGCCATAATATTCCATTGAAGAATTTAGAATATAATAGCGGTGGTAGCTACAGTATAGGGTTCATGTATGCATATCAAATTGTGTCTACAAACACCAATAGTATATTAGACATATTTTCATATCGATATCTATAGCTACAACAATTTTCTTCTATCAAGTCCTTCCTTTTTTAAGAATTTGATGTGTTTACTGGTTAATAAGGTTGCTTGAATTATTTATTTATTATTTACATTCATTGTGTTGCATATTCCGAGTTATTATTTCTATCTTAAACTCCTTTTGATCCAAAATCCTTAATCATAGATTATTATAAAAAACTTCAAAGTAGCTTGGTACTTAGAATAATTTGTATGCATTATATGACTAGTATGTTATTTATATGCACCTATACCATTAATGGGACTATTAACCATAGAAGTCGTGCATTCCCTATATGAACAAGGTGACTTGGTAAAGTTGAATTTGTGGAATTTTCTCCATATAGATAAGGTATGGCAACAACTAACCCTTGACTCATTAACACTTCAACTTCATTAATCGATGTTATTCACTATAAACATAGATAATTGTTCAACCCATTTTGTCTCTATAAGGAGTGCAATTTATTCTAAAAATGGATTTCCAAGATGAAAACTCCCATGAATGAAAAGGATAAAATGGTTAGTACATAAAGTTGCCTTTTCAATAAAAATATTGTTTGGTGCTATATTATAGGCCATGCATATAGCTTAAAAGGTCTTCACAAAGTATGACTTATTTTATGCAAAGTTAATAACAAGGAGAATGTCTAACCCAATTCAAAAATACTACATGTCCATTTCAAGAGTATATTTATATAAGAAAAAAACTTGCAACTAGAAAACCCCACTCTTGCTAAATTGTCAAAATATTCAAAACTTGAATTTACTATGTTACATTTACTATTAATCCACATGTATTTAGCATACTATATAGATTATGGGTAAATTACCTATTAGTTGTTGAACCACTCCATGTTGTGTTAGATAGTTGGTTTAGATTGATGGGCAATTGGTTTGGATTGTTGGTTGTCATTGATGTCAACCTTTGGAGAGTTATATTGTAGATTGATGTCAACCCTTATAGATTGATGTCAACCCTTGAGTATGTCTGGTAGATCTAGAGGTATGGTTAAGGAACCCAAGTTTGGTTGAGGAATAATGTAATGAATATCAGTTTATATGCAGGTAAGACTATTCTAGATGGATAATATATGTCATACCATTTCCAGTGATATGTGGAACATCACATAAATCCTCACGGTTAGATATTTATGGCCATATAAAGTTGGAGAACCCTCATGAGTTATCTAGAAGCCCCTAGAAGGTCAAATAAGTCAGTTATTCTAGAAGGTCCTAGAAGAAGTGTACTAGTCAAATTGATGGTAACTAGGAGTTAATCATGGGTATAGTTGTTGCATTAAGAAAATAATTAAAAATAAATTAGTTGGAAAAATAAGTTGTGAGTTTGGTAATTATGGTAAAGTAGTTGTGATGAGAAGATTGAATAGTCAAAGTGGTTGACCAAGAAATAAATTAAATAATAAAGTGGTTGCAAAAAGAATTTAGTTAAGGGAGAAGAAGTTATGAATTGACCAATTATAGAAAAGGTAGTTGCAACAAGAAGTTGTGAGTAAAGATAAATTATTTAAATAATAATGTAGTCAAAGTGGTTGCAAAGAGAAATTGTTTAAATAATAAAGTGGTTGCAACAAGAAGTGGCGAGTTTACTATTTATGGATAAGTCAAAGTGGTTGCAAAATAAATTAATTAAATAATAAAGTTAGTTGCAACTAGGAGTGGAGAACTTATTGTATTTGTAAAGTGGTTAAGTTAAGTGGATGAAGTGGTTAAGTGGACAAAAGTTGATACTTTTAGAGGAATATACTTGGAGAGAATAAATAAGAGAAAAAGGGTCCCCCATTAGCACCTATTGAATATCATTGAATATATATTTTGTGAAAGTCTATTTGGGTAGGTATTATTGGTAGAGAAAGGTGCGGTAGGAAAAATGCGCCAGAAAAAGTGTGGTAGGAAAGGTGAGGCAGGAAAAGTGTGGCAGGAAAAGTGCGGAAAAAAAATCGTGGTAGGAAAAGTGCGGTAGAAAAATCACAGAAGAAAAAGTGCCGACGAAAAATCATGGCAGTAGATTCACGAAAGCATAATCATGGCAATACAACACTACAAGATAAAAAAAGGTATGGTTTTCATATGTGTAGTGTTGAACTTATGAATCTGGTTGAGGGTTTTCCTTGTAAATCTGTTGGATACCCTCTTGGAAGTTTAGGGCTTGTTGTAGAATGGTTTTGAGGCAGATCTATTGAAGTATATTGTTAGTGCACTTAGTTTGATTTATTGGCATATCTTGTGGTGCATTGTGAGAGACACTTGTTAGTGGTCTTGGTATATGATTGGATTATGATTGATACATCCTTGAGGCTACATAAAAATGAGGTTATGGAACATGGATTGATGTAAGGTTTTATGGTATTTGGTTATAGATAGTGTGATGTATTGTTAGAGAAATTTTGATGGTTATATTGGTATATGTATTTGGTATATGGTTGAGGTACATGTTGGGTACATGGTTGAGACAAGTAGTTGATGAGTTGGAACATACATGAGGTGTATAGTTGATGATGTTGAAACATATTGATGAGTCATGGTTGATTTATAGTTGATGCATGATTGGTACATACTTGGTACATGGTTGGAGGCACTTGTTAGTAGTATTGTTGACACATGGTTTATGGATGATGTAGCATACTTGTCTTGGTATATTATTAGAAGCACATATTGATCTTGGTGATTATTATGAGTTTTTGTGATATGCTTGGTTGATGCACATATTGGTGATATTGTGCATATGGTTGAGAGTTGTCTTGGAGATTGATCTTGGTGAGTAGATATGATTTGGTTGATAAGATTGATGATTTGGTTGTTGTGATAGTTTGTTTGGACGGGTTGTTGTGATACAATATTTGTACATGTTTGTTGCATGGTTGATGCACTTGCTTATGGTATAGTTTGAGGTATAGGTTGATGAATGGTACATGTTGGCACATTTTATTGTTACAATTTGTTTACAAGTTATTGGTACAGGTTGATTATAGGTTGTTTAGTACAGGTTGTTACAAGTTGTTTGGTGCAAGTTGATTGGTACAAGTTTACAACAGTATATCTCACAGTGATAGTGTGACAGTGGTTCCATCATTCTACTTATATTTCAGGACAGTTGGACATGGAAAGGATAGGTGGTTGTAGCCACCTTCTAGTTGTAGTCGTCGAACATAGGGGGTTGTAGCCTCCTTCTGGTTGTAGCTAGAGAATTGTGGAGTTCAAGCTTCCCTTAGGTTGAAGCTTGAAGAAATAGGGGGTCAAAGTCTCATTCCAGTTGTAGCTAGATAATTGGAAGTTGGTGCTTCCTTGAATGTAATTCTTGACATATAATAAAATCATTATGTGGTTTTGTCCCGCATTGGGTTTCCACGTAAATATTGGTGTACTATGCATTGTGTGGATGTGTTTTTTATTGTTTATTATGCACTGATGAATGTTAATTCTTATGATATGATAAGATATTGATGATGAACACATGAACATGGTTGAATAAGTAAAATAGTATACTTTGTGTTTTAAAGTATTAAAAATTGGTATAGTTCTCATTATTGATTCACCCACCCACCCCGCCCCTCTCAATAATCCAACATGTTGTATACTCGAACCATTTGAATGCCTAGACTACTATATGGAGATATTTAATATCATCATTATTTATTCTCTTAACTTGCAAGTTAAGGGAACACAAATTTCTCATAGTTTCCTTAATAATATTAATAGCCAATAAACAAAAGGAGTAATGTGCATTGGTAAACCCCCTTTGTGAAGTTCAAAATTAATAGTTCTCACCAAATCTAGAAAAATAACTTTTAATACAATCTTTAAGTTTTAAAGTTCTTAGAATCTTCAATATTTTGAATCCCTTAGGTATTTGACTCAACTTTATACAAAATTGAAAGTTAAAAGTCTTCAAATTTTGTATCTAACTTATGATTTATGGGAATTATTTAACTTAGTTGTCTATATCATTATTATCTTACTATGTTACTACTTCTATAACCCGAATAGAAAAGGAAAAAATCCATTCAATTTTTCATGTCTCTAATATTCTAAATGAAACTATATGGATAGATTGAATACACTTCGAAATCATACATAGAGTACTTGGGAGGATTTATTCTTCAATGGTAATCTCTTCAGGGATTCACCTTGTTGACTAATATCTTATCACATTCATTAATAAAGTGGGTTTTAAAATTGTGAAAAAATAAGTCAATATGTTATAGGTATTGGTGAAGGGGATGTACAGTAAAAGGGGGGTTATAGGTCTTGGTGAGGGGGATATAAGTTAAAATGGGGGTTATAGGTATTGGTGGGGGGGGGATTGTTGAAATTCATATTGTTCAATATCCAAACAAAAACCTCACGAGGATAAAAATCATCATGCATTTATAGAGGTGGTGATCCTTTGTTATTGTCCAAAAGATGTAGCTTGATGTTCTTAGATTGGGTTTTCAAATGGGATAATTCCATACAACAAACCCCAAGTCTTTATTTCTTTATTTTATATATGAAATGTTTCTTGGTAACCGAATTTCTTCTTGAATGGACCAAGCATCTTTTTAACTATAAAAAGATGAATAAATTATTCAATATCAGAATAAATATATTCTCATCTTCATTATAAAATCCCTCTGAAACACTTGTAAGATGAATATGCATCCATATATTCTCACAAGAAAAAAAATTAAATAGTATTGATCATTTAAGAGAACTTTAAATTTGTAATGCATTCAAAATAAAAGTGAATATGATAGGTGCATGTAAAAAATCTCATGCTCATAAACCCATAGTTTGAGAAAGAATTAAAATTACATGTCAAAGTAGTTCTCTATGGATTTCATTACATGAAATATATTTATCATTAAAAATCATTCAGTAAACCAACTAACTAGTGCTTAAGAAATAAAGTTTGTCAAACACAAGGACTAAATCTCCATCAATCAATTAGACAATCCTGACTTACATTTATCAATCATATAGATGGTTGTAAAATACTCTTATGATATATTATGCGGAGGCATTGATGCATACTGATGGATGAACCTTTTCTTTTCTGAACTTCTAACCTTTGATAATTCAACCTTGTAACCCTTTCTTTAATGGTGCTCTATCTCTTTTAAAATCTGCTCTCAATGCTTTTTGAAGTAGTTAGGGTTTTCTCCTTATAGAAGTGCCCACGTGATTATTTTTAGAATCAATGATTTATTGAATTTTCATTACTGAATTTATGTCATTGAAATTCATGCCTCCAAGTGGGACCCACTTAATCCTTTCATAAAAGTAATACAATAAACTTTTATTTCATAACTTTAAAACAAAGCTGAATGATATTTCAATTTTTTGAAGAATTATTTCTAAATTCATTCCTTAAAACATATCCCATTGTATTCCTTGTTGAAATACCTTTCCAAATAGGTATGGTTTTCCCAAAAAGGACAACAATATCTTGAGTTATGAATTTCTGAATGTCATTACTCAACAGTGTCGATCGAATTCATGCATCAATCCTATCCATTCATTTTATTACGCCTCGTTTAATACCACACCCATTGTGGTTAGTGGAATGTTTGTATTTATAATGAAAAATATTTCATAATTTTCATGTGAAACAAAGGATATTACTGAGACCTTGATGTAGCTCTCGTGCCTTATAAAAATACATATCTTGGTAAATATTTAGGTCACCAAATCATTGCCTAGTCATCACCCAATCAACTTGTGAATTCCTGACATGTCACTTCCAATCACCACATGGTCACCTACCACAGGTCACTTGGATATGTTCCCCAAAAAATTAGGAAAACAAAAATAATATTAAAATAATATGGAGGGTAAATAATATGGAGGGTAAATAATATGGAGGGTTGCAGGGTTACATGAATGCAGAGTTAGGTAAGGTGTTAATTAATGGTAAAAAGGGTCATGAAAATGTATAAGTATAACACTATAGTCTATAGTATGAATGTAGAGTTAGGTAAAGTGGTAATTGATGGTAAAAAGGGTCATGAAAATTTCTAAGTATAAGACTATAGTCTATATTATAAGAGTAGATCATTCCATCATAAGACTTAGTAAGAATGAGTTGTGAAAAATTCTAATTGTTTAGAATCGACTGGATGGAGGGATACGAGGTAGTAAAAGAGTTGTGGACTTAGTAAGAAGAGTGGTAAAAATTTGAAGTGTTGAGAATCAGTTGGATGGAGGGGCATAGTATATGGAGGAGTCATAAATATCACCGACCTCTGGACCCACAGTAACTCATAAATTTGACTAATTGTTCAAAGAGATCTATGAAATATGGAAGGAGTATGAAAAGAATTATGTGAAATATGAAAATAAATGATGGAAAGAAATACGTAAATATGGAAATGAAAAAGGAAATAAAAAGGGAAATAAAAAGGGAAATAAGAAAGGGAAATAGAAAAAGGAAATATAAAATAAGAATAAAATAGGAAAGGGAAAAAGAAAATAAAAATGGAGAATGAAATAATGGTAGTGAAAATAAAAGAAAATCGAAAAGAAAATGGGAATATGAACATAGAAATGGTTAAGTAAGGGAAGGAGAGTAAGGAATGAAAAGACATAAAAATGGCTAAGTGTGGAATATGGAGAATAGAGTTGAAGAGGGAAAAATGGTTAAGTATGGGGAGGAGAGTAAGGAATGAAAAGTAGAAAAATGGATAAGTAAGAGAAGAGGATGGAGAGGAAAATAAGAGAGAGAGGAGGGTAAGGAATGAAAAGTAGAAAAATGACTAAGTAAGAGAAGAGTATGGAGAGGAGAGTAAGGAATCAAAGGTAGAAAAATTTCTAAGTATGAGAAGTGAAGGGAATAGGATAGTAATGAGAAAATGAGAAAATGGCTAAGTAAGATATGAGAAGAGAAGTGAAGGGATAATAGAGAAAAAATGGCTAACTATGGAGATGGGGAAGAGATGGAAAGTGTTAAAATGAATAATCATGAGAAGAGAGGAGAAGTGAGGGGGAAATATAAGCTAAAAAATACTAATTGCACATCAAAGAACAAGAGAGGGGAAGAGGGCAACAACACTTAGAAAATTTTTCATTCTTCGAAGTTATTCTCTCAATCTCTCTGTCAGAATTCTAGAAAAAAATATCGGTATCTTGGGCATATAGAATCATACATTGATTCCATAAAATGTATGATGAGGTTGAGACTGAGGGATACACCATGAGTTGATGAGCATGCACAAATTATTCCTTCTGATAATTTTTTTTTCCAAAGAGAATAAAACCCGAGGTGGCCAATTTTTTTATCAACGGGGATCTAGGGTAAATTTTTTTTATAGGTATTGGGGATTATAAAGAGGGGTATCTAGTAAAAAATAGGGATATATATTAAAAATAGAGATTTTTTATTATTGGGAAGATGTATTGGGAGAGGGGTTTAAAAAAATAATGTTTTCGAGTATTTATCAATATTTAGTGAAATTAGGGGTATTCTTTAATATCCAATGAATGCACGTGCTATGTCAGAGGTTCACTAAGTGAAGACCCTATGGTTCATCTCAACTAAAATGTTTTTCCTCATCCTTTTATGGGTCAATTTCATATGCACTGTGGATGGAACTCAATTCTTCTAATATTTGCATTGGGATTTAATTAATGTTTACTACTACAAATTATTGAGGTAATGACCCTCTCATGTAATTTTGACTATAATTGATGTCATATGAATTAGTTGTTTCGAAACTCCAATTGAGTTGTACTAGTGACCCACAAAAATATCTTGATAAATAACATTGAAATTCCATTTCCTGATATTCCAATTGTCCTTGAAAGATTAGAAACACCAAATGTGGTGGATTTAATGGTGTATGGGTATTTTAGGATATCCTACACCATATCCTCCAACCATGCATCCATTCACATTTTCCTCTACTATAATACCTTTTGAAGTATTCATTGTACATCGAAAAACAAAGCCCCTAATCTTTGAATAACATGTAACAACCTTGATTCACTTCAATATTCCTCTTCAAGGGTATCCTAGTATGTATTATTAATCCATGCCTCTACATTCATCACACACACACACACACACACACACACACATATTTATATAAATACTCCCTTATATAGGAAAGAATATTTCTCTTTGAGATAAGTTTCCATTTTATTGGTATAGAGATAGATAAGGTTCCATCTTCTCCCATACTCAGACATAAGTAACCTTTTTAAACCCCTCTAGAAAGGAGGTTTGGTTCTATTGATTTTAAGGGAATTGGCTATGATTTATATTACTTTGTACATGCATCCATGTATTTTTAAAATTTTTAATATTAACATCTTAACTTAAAAATATACTTAGCATTTTTTTCTCTATATAAGTCAATAATTTCTTCATTTTATGCGATTGCATATCGAGACAAGTTATTCTTCCTAAAATTAGGTATAACTATTCACTACATTGGGTGTAATTATTCACTACGACTTCTCCATCAACTTGTATATTTAGGGATTCCACTGCTTTCATGATACCACCTAATTTTTAAACAATAACATCTCTAATTAAATAAAGTTCTAGCTTGACTTTCATTTATCTGAGTTACTTCAATAATGATTCATTTGAAGCACAAAATCAAAAGAATTTTTTATTTTAAGTAGCACATGTAGGCATCCCTGTCACTATCTCCCAAGGTAAGTTTATATTACTATATAAAAACATCATTTCATCCCTAATTTCTATCAAATATGTTTATTATTCTATTATCAACATTGTTTTCTTTTGCATATGAAAATATAATACAAGAAATCATTTGAAGGCATGTATGAAGTAAACATTTGATGATGCCACAACCCAAACCTGCATCAAACCAATAGGTGATAACTTGTGGTAATCCTTAGTGAAATACCAATAATGATACATATTTTTTAATCATCCAAGAAAAAAAATATTTTTTATCGGAATGATGGTACAGAAACAAAAAGCTTTGTTTAACTAAGAGAACTAGTCTTCTCTACAAATATTTAACCTTTTTTGTATGTTCCCTCACCAATATTTACAATTCAATAAATTTTGTTCTCATTGCATTGAGATTGTGTCACTTATTCTTCAAGTTGGCACTAGAATGAACTACAAGATGAAGTGCGAACTTGAGATGTTTGAGAATGGACTATGACTTTCTAGCAATGTAATGGATTCTTGATCCTGTATTTGTTATGAAATAGACATATTGATGTCAGACATAAATAATAATTGGAAAGGAATAGATATTAGGATCGGAACATTTTAGTTGTTAGGGTATTGAATGAAATAACCTACAAACGATGAAATAAATATCCTTCCTTGAAATCCATGCCAACAATGTGTTCCAAAACTAGATATGTAAATAAACAAAACCATGTATTTGATAATGTAATATGATACAATCTTGTTAGATTACTATTTGGAACAAGGGAGATAATCCATGAAGTGTTTATCCCCTTCCTATTAAGTGTTAAAATCATATTAAATTAATTATAATAACAATTTATTGAACTAAATTGAATTTTCCATCTAAAAACAAAATAATTAATCCTTCAATAGTTATAGTTACAAGTTGTTGTAAATAAACACAATCAAATAATTATTTTTACAGGGTTTTTACATAAGTAGACAAACATCTCATGATGTGACTTATGGAACAAGGGAGACTTTCATATCAACTAGTCCTTACCTTGGTTTTTATGTTAATATGTTATCATGTATCAATTACCCTATAAAATTATATTAGTAAATTGAGATATGTTGCAACCATTTCATCCATTACTAGAAACGAAAATTCATACTAGAGATGAAGCATAGAAAATCTCGCTCATGTGATGCACTTGTCCATTTTTTTATGGGCGTTGGTTTTTAATTGAAGACATTTAAAGGAAAAAAAAATTTGGGGCATGATTGAACATACGAAAGAAAATTCTTATATTAAAACTCAAACCTTGGAATTAGCCATATTAGGTTAAGTCTTGGAATCATTGCTATACTAAATTGCTACTATTAGCTCAAATAAATTATATGGTGTTAGTTGTTTGACACACACTTACAAAGTGAGAGGGGAGATAAATTACTATAATACAATTTTTTAATTTTTCAAGCATCTATCAACCATAAGAAAACAATCACATTGCATAGCATGGAACACAATATTTACATGGAAACCCTTTCAGGAGAAAAAAATAAAAAATATCTTTATAATTATTTGTAGGAACCATGCTACTAGAGATACCAATCCCCATTGGTACAAATATTGGTAGGAAAAAACATACTCTTACATATCTTTGTAGACACAAATCTATTGGAGACACCAACCCCCGCCGCTAAGAAGCAGCTTATCAAGATACATCTGTATCTTATAGATATTTGTAGACACCAATATACTAGAGACACCAATCCCTACTAATAAGAGACAACCTATCAAGAGACACCAATCTCATACAGATATTCATAGAAACCAATCGACTGGAGACACCAATCCCCACCACTAAGCACCAACTTATCAAGAGACACCAATCTCTTTGTGTGAGCTTCACCAACCTTCATTGAGTCTACTTGATACTTCTTCTTTCACCACATATGATTACTATTTTTTCCTTCACTAGGTCTGATCATTGTTTTTTCCTTCACCATTTCTTCTCACTATTTCTGCATTTACCAGGTTTGACCAAAATTTGAGTTTCCAATTGGTAACTTTCTAAAATCTTGTTGTTTTGGGCCTCTTCCCAAGAATGAACTTGTACAACATGACATGTATCCAATTTTTCTAATATGATTATGAAATTTCTACCAGAGGTACTTCTATATGTATCCTTTGTTCTATAAAATGTTTACAATCTAAAGGGTCACAAAAAAGAAGTTATAGTGAAAATGTCAAACTGACCTATTTGAAACTAATTCCATGAGCATCCTAAAAACTTAACTTCCATAGGGTATATCTCTGAAGGTATAGAGAACCAACATATGAAATTTGTTCCAAATGTACACCAAGATCTCTCATCCTTCTTTATGAAGCTTCAAGTATTGAAACATCCCATAAATAAGTTATATTGAAAGAGAAAGATTCCATGTTTGAAAATTATTTTAGGAGCATTCATGAACCCTAATTTCCACGGGGAATATCTATGAAAGTATACTGAACTAGAATATGAAATTTGTACCAATTGTAGAAAACAATATATTCTATGTATTTGGAAAGTTTCAAGGTCTCAAACATCCTAGAAAATAAGTTATAGCTAAAGTGCAAAGTTGACCTATTTGAAATTGATTTTAGTTGCATTCGGGAACCCTAACTTCCACGGGGAATATCTACCAAAGTATGAAAAAACAACATAGGAAAATTTTACCACATGTAGCCCATAATCGCTCATCTATCTGTGCAATGTTTCAAATTTTGAAACATCCCAGAACATAAGTTATAACGAAAGTTCCAAGATGACATGTTTGAAACTGATTTCAAGATCATTCTATGAAAGTATAGAGAAATAGAATCTAATATTTATATCACAGGTACACTAGTATCTCCCCTCTATTTCTTCCAAATTTCAAGGTTTGAAAGATCCTAGAAAAACATTATCATGAAAATGCCAAGATGACCTGAAACTGATTTCACAATTCAACCTTTGCTAATCCATTTTCCACACACTAACTATCTCTCAATGTTTTTAATTTTTATATTTTTTCATAACCCTTGATGAAGGGACACACCCATTAACTAATTAAATAATTCCAAATACTATGGGAAAATACCCCAAACTCATAGGTTTGAAACTACCATTTCACTTTTTACTTTTCCACATGCACCCCTTTTTTAATATAATT
>ML778403.1:956823-981791 GCA_009831015.1 Picea engelmannii
ATGTTGTTTGTATTGTAATGCCATAATATGAGATTAATGAAATCATTAATCCTTTGACATCAATGACAATAATTCCAACATTAGTGAGACTCAGTGGACATATGAGTTATGGTAGTTATTCATGATATACATTTGTAATTTTAATATTAAAAATAATAAAGGGAAATTGACCAAGTATGAAAGAGTCCCAAAATCTTGTGCAAAATTGGATAAAACCAATATTCTAAACTAACATTGAGAGATGCAAGAGAAAATACCCAACAAAGTAAGTTTTGAAGACTATGTTGGAATACTGAGGAGGGGGGGGGCGTGTGTGAATGAGTATGAGTACTTTTTACCGCTTTCAATCCCAATGTCTAAACTTCAACTTTATCAACAATATATCATTTATGATTTCAATCAATATATCATGAGCATATAACCATAAGTAGTATCATCACATAAAATAACCACATGCATAGTACATGATAATTTACATGGAAACCCAAATGGGAGAAAACAAAAAAATGGTATCTTATATATCAAAGATTACATTCATAGGAAGCACCAACTTCCAAATTCTCCATTACCAACTGGAAGGAGGCACCAACCCCCTAATTTATAGGCACCAACATGAAGGAAGAACCAAATCCCTAATTTCTATAGCACCATCTAGAAGGAGGTTACAACACGTTGATTTACGGGGACCAACCTGAAGGAAGAAACAACTCCCTAAGTTCTCTGACACCAACCGGAAGGAGGATAAACCATATTTCCCTTCCCCATCATGTCACCTTGAAATATAAGTGTAGACTCATTGTCAATACCACTCATAATTTCACTGACAATGTCACTAATTCATCAACCAACCTGTCATTGTCATTGTCACATCAACCTATTACTACTATTGTCACATCAGCCTGTCACTGATGATTAACCAATCATCCAACCCGTCATTGTCTTTGTCACTGATATACCATCATTAATCAACTATACTCAGATCCACTCACATGGATACAAAAACCATCACCAAACCATGTACATCAGCCATCAACCATGTATCGAAACCTATATCATACCATGTACATCAATATCTACCATATCATGCATCAACAATGTACCAAATCTTGTACCATATCATGCATCAACCATGTACCAAAACCTGCACCATATCATGTACCAAGATCACCAAGAGGGGCCTCTAACAATGTACTGTATCATAATCAAGATATGTGTCTCAACCATGTGCCAAAATACGTATAAAACTATGAGCCACAATGTAATACCCTAGGTCGAACCCAAATTGTACATATAAATGTAAATTAACACATAGGATGGTGAGCTAGGACATTTTGAGGCCAGAGTGTCTATGTGGTTATCAAGCTGGAGAGCTAGATGCTAAAATGGCTAGTGAGACATCATTATAATATGTAATCACACACAAATATTAATGAAAACACATCACTGCTATAGAACAACCATGTAAAAGAGTAGGGGGGGATAAACTCCACTAGATAGGGAAAGGGGATAAAAGTTTAGGAAAATGGGCTAAGCTATGGGGGCTTAAGCCAAAAGGAATAATATATTAATATCCTTTAAATTATAAAGTATGGATATTTATTTTATTCTAAGTTCTATGGATGGGGACAAGAGGGGGTCAAGTGGGCCCAAGGTATTTACCAACATGACAAGTGTCAAGTTGGGAACATGCATACATATAGTTGGGACTTAGTTCATTTTCGGAGGAGACTATCTTCATTCCTTCATTCACTAAAATACAATTTGTGCCCTACTAGTTACTATAGTTGTATATGTATCTGGGAATATTTGGAGTGGAAGAGGCATGTTGTCAAGCTTGTGAACTATTGATGAAGCGGGTTGTCAGAACCATGATCATTCTCTCTAGGTGAGAGAATTGATGGGAATTAATTCCCAAGGTGTCAAGATGAAGCTATAGGGATTTGATACTTCGTTTTAGACATGTTGTTGAAGCCTCAGAAGGGAAGTGGTGCAGCCAAAGGACTGTTGAAAAGAGAAGGGGCACACTTCCTAGGGAGGGATAAGCATGTGGGGAATGAGGGACTATAGGTTGTCATCTTGATTTTGCACCTGAGTCTGAGCTTTATGTTGTCTTGGAGACCTTATCCTAGGTTAATATTCCTTTTCCTAGGTGGAGTTTAAGCCCCAACTTGGGGGTGACCCATTGTATTTTTTATGAATTAAATTAGTATGAAAGTTTGAATTTTTAAATGGCATAGCCCATTCGGTGGCTGGAGATGCTACAATGTGGTATAAAATCCTATTTTTCAACACTAATATTGGATGGTTCAATTGACATAGCGCAAAAGTGAAATTTGTAGATCATGTAGGAACATTGTTTGACGAAATTCCGGAAAAGTATGTTTGCAACTTGTTTGCCAAAATTACGGTAGTGAAATTGGGAAATATCACAAGCATTTGGGAGGATTTAGCCGGAGATTGGAAATCCAAAAATATTAATCATAGATTTAATAGATTTAGGGATGGAGATAGTTTACTTTTGAATTACAGTACCATAATGGCAGCAATTGTAAAAATTCCCCCAATTCGTGAATATATTTGAATAAGATTCATACCCAGGATTGTCAACCATCAACGCACATAATAAATTGTTTATTGTATAGATTGAATTGGCATTTATTTGGATGAAATTATACATTTTCATAATGGCCATGGTGAAATTGGATGAAATTGGGCAAAATCCCCAATTTCGTGCAACTAAATAATGGTAAATTTCAAGTGAAAGAGTCGAATTTGAAAAGCAGTAAACAAATTTATATGTACATGGATTGAATTGGACATATTGATATTAAATATAGAGTTCTAACGGTGGTTGAAGAAGAAGAATACAAAATTGTGTATTTTGGGCATTTTTTGAAATTTTGGAAAGATCGTCAAAATTGGAAAATTGGGAATTTTTATTTACCATGACATCATCCTTACGTGGAGGGTAAGTGTCATAGGATGTGGAAGAGTGGGGTGACATGTTTTTCCATGGTGTTGGTACATGGTGGCAATGATGGTAGAGGTGGCGAGTGAGATGGCACCATGGTGGGGTGTCCACATGTCGGGTGAAACAATGAGCCAAACCCACAAAACCTCATTGTGGGGGGTCAGTGTGGTTAGGATAACCTTAGGGAGGGGTATCCAATACATCTATGTGATCCATGTCACCAGGGCACTAACCTTGGTTAGGTTTTATGGCCCCTCCCTGCTCAGTAGGTCGGGGGTCTGCAATGCGTTGTAGGCCTTCGATCATTTCCAACACCCTCTACATGATGACCGTTGGATTAAAATAAAGGGAAAATTTACCCACTCAAAAGTATGGGAAGAGGATGGGGCCAAACCATCCCCATGACCCAATGATATGGCACCATGTTGGCAGCCAAGAACCAACAGGGCCTAAAATATGCATTGTGTGCACTATGGAGGTAAGGGTCGACAGGGCAAGGCCATGGTGGCCGGAGGCTGACAAGAAACCACTCCAAATTTGCAAGTGGACTTGGGATATCATGTTGACACCCGAGTTGGTAAAAGTCAGCTGAATTCCGCATAAATTATTAAAAATTACTGGAAATTTACAGTGTTTTTCTAGATGTTGAATTTACAGGGAATTTTTTAGGCCCTAAAAAATGGTTTTCACTACTTGAAATCTTGTTAGTATCTTTCTAAATATGTATTCCATTCATCAAATGGAGTTAGGATGATATATTTACAGCCCAAACAATGGAGACTAAATTTTAATCCCCAATTAACTTCTAAGGGCTATAACTTCCTGCTCCAGAATCAGATTGAGGCACATGAGAAGTCTATGGAAATATCTTTAGCAATAGATGAAAACCATGGAGTCAAATAAAAATTTTGGGCACATTAAAAATTTGAATAAGGAATAGAAGGTACCTATAGCATTTATGGCCAAAAATATTGATTGGCTTGAAACTTCAACAGGTTGTATCTAGCAACTTCGAGCTCAGATGGGGGTCAAAATTCACCAGAGTATCCAGAATATGTTTATGAAGGAAATTAATTTGGATTATACCAAAAATTCAAATGGGCATATGCAAGGATTCCTATGCACAATTCATAATTGCACTTGGATGAGGGTTGAGCAAAAGGAATTAATGGTTAATATTTAAATGATGATAACTTTATGCTCAGTACTCAAAATTTAGAGAGGAAGTAGGAATTGGAAAGGTATTAGATAGAAGAATCTATATATACACCCAAAAAATTAATATTGACATTTAATTTCACAAGGAATTAGAATAAATAATTATGATTCATTATTGGAATAGAATTGTCCATACTTTTCATGAATTTGTTAAATTATTTAGTCTAACAAATCTTGTTGCCTGCACATCTTTGCAAAGTAACATAATTTAGATCAAAACAAAGGACTTACATCCATGAAGAGGAAGATAGGGGGATATATGTCAACATGGGTAATGAAAGAATTGAATCCAATGGACACAAAGAGGGCAAGGAGGAGAGAATGAACTTGGTGGAGACCATCAATAGTCTACAGAAAGATGTCCAAAGTTATAAGGATTATAATGAGAAGATAAAGAAATATAAGGAGCAAAAATATGGATTCAACATCAAGTTGATGCAAAGCTTGGAAAAATTAGAGAAGAATATGGAAAAGGATACAAAATGAAGGAAATCTAGGAGTCATAAGTCTCATAACAGAAGAAGAGAAGAAATAAGTGTTGATAGGAATCAACAACACTGAACAAATAATTTAGTTAGGAGATTACATAGTGTTTCAAGTCTATCACATGTTAGAAAGAATAAGAGGAGGTTTGGGGTCGATGACCTACAAAGGGAGATGAATAAGATCAAGCCTCCTACATTTTATGGTGAAAACAAGAAGGATGAGTATGCAAAGATCTGGTTGTTGGGCATGAGTAAGTACCTCCAGTTACATAACTACTCCTCAGAAGAAGAATGAATAATTTCCATCTATTATCTCAAAGGAAAAATATCAATATGGTGGGACCAATTTTCAGATGCAACACATTGATGAGAATAAGGTTACTTGGAGGGAATTCAGAAAGTATTTTCAAAAAAAATACTTAACCAAACAATACTATGATAAGAAAATGAAGGATTTATTTGAATGCAATCTTTGGAGTATGACCATAGATGAGTACGAAAGGATTTTTTTAGAACTTATAAAATATGTTTCTTTCATCAAGGATGGACAATTTAAGATTCAGAGGTACATGAGTGGACTGCCATCATTTATGAGTGATAAGATATAGTATGATGATCCCAAGACATTGGAGGAAATCATAAGGACGTATAAATGCAGTTATGATTAGCATAGAGGAATACCATATTTCCAAAAGGAATCGGAAGACAAAAATAAAAGTAAGATGGACCTGAGGAAGAAGGGGATCAAGCCACCATTATTCATAATTAATTCTCAGGGAAAACCAGCCTCTAAAGAACCCAGAATGATAGAGACAATGGGGAAAAGACCAAGGGAACCACCCATTCAATGTTGGGGTTATGGAGGATACCACATATACCAGGATTGTCCTCATAGAGATGAAAAAGTGAGGACTATTCATAATATTCAATAGGTTGATACACTAGAGGACATGGGAAGAAATGTACAAAGGATCTATGTATCTCTGGATAACAAGAAAGATGAGTTTTAGTCACATATGATTGAAGTGGAAGGTAAGATAAACAACCAACCCATTCCTATTTTAACTGATTGTAGAGCTATTCATATTTATCTAGATCCTAAGGTGTTGGAAATATTTCAATTTCCAAGAATACATCTTGGAAAACTTTGGTTAGTGCAACTAGCTACAAGATCTAAAAGGAAAATTAATGAGATGGTTAAGGCATGTCCAATGGACATGAATGGAATGGGCACAGTAATAGATTTGAATATCATACCTTTGGGATCATATGATTTCCTCATTGGTATGGATTGGTTGGAAAATAACCATGCTATCCTATATTTTATGATAAGTCCTTTACTTGCTTGGATGAGGAAGGGAACTTGAGGACGGTTTAGGTAATTCCCAGGGAAATAACCATCAAAGAATTTTTAGCCTTACAACTAAAGAAAATCTTCAGAAAAGGGTGTCAAATATTGGCATCATGTATGGAAGAAACACCTAAAGATAAATTTCCAAATGTTGAAGATCATGTAGTAATAAAAGAATTTGAATATGTTTTTAAAGAGATACTGAAGTTGCCACTGAAAAGAGATATTGATTTCTCTATAAATTTGATGCCTGGAGCAACCCCAGTATCCAAGACTCCTTATAGGATGAGTACACTAGAGTTAAAGGAATTGAAAATGTAGCTTGAGGAGGTTTTTAAGATAGGGTATATATGCCCAAGTATGTCACCTTGGGCTGCCCCAGTGTTATTTGTGAAAAATAAGGACGATACTTTGAGGCTTTGCATTGAATTCAGGTAGTTGAACAAGGTAACTATGAAGAACAAATATCCTTTGCCAAGGATAGATTACCTCTTTGATCCATTGAAAGATGTTAAGATATTCTCCAATATTGATCTTAGGTTGGGCTATCATCAGGTGAGAATTAAATAACAGGACATAAAAAAGGCTTCCTTCATAACAATGTATGGTCATTATGAGTTCACTATGGTGCCATTTGGGTTATCAAATGCACACGTTGTCTTCATATGTTTAATGAATGATATTTTCATGGATTACTTAGATAATTTTTTCAATGTCTTCTTGGATGACATTCTTATATATTCTAAGTACTAGGAAGAGCATGAGAAACACTTGAGGATGGCATTACATGTATTGAGGGAGCATGAGTTGTATGCCAAACTGAGAATAACAGTGGACTCAAAAAATATAAAGGCCCTTGAGGGGTGGCCAACACCAAGGAATGTCTCTGAGGTGGCATCAATCATGAGACTTGTAGGTTACTACAGGATATTTATTGATGGATTCTCAAGGATTGCACACCCAATAAATTCCTTGAAAAATAATGGTGTGAAGTTTGAGTGGACATAAGATTGTGAAAGGAGTTTCCAACACTTGAAGAATTTACTAACAAGTGCTCCAATATTAAAGATTGTTGATCCAAATGAAGAATTCATTGTATGCATTTATGGATGTAAAGAAGGACTTGGTGGATTTCTTAGTCAAAATGGGCATGTGGTATGTTATGAATCAAGGAAATTAAAGGAGCATGAAAGGAACTATGCTACTCATGATTTAGAATTGGCATCCATAGTTCATTCCTTGAATATGTGGAGGCACTAACTCATGGGTAAAATATTTGAATTGAGGAAAGACCATAGTGATCTGAAATATTTATTTGGACAACCAACTTTAAATGCCATGCAAAGAAGATGGTTAGAATTCCTCAGTGAATATGACTTTGATATAAATCATATCAAAGGTAAAGAGAACAAGGTAGTTGATGCACTCAACAAGAGGGTGCATGAGATGCATGATACATCCATTATCATGTACCAATCATATTTGAAGTAAGGAATTTTAGAGGTTGCAAAATAAGATAAAAAATAAATGGAGGTAAAGGAAAAATTTTAGCAAGGTAATTTGCAGTAGAAAAGTGAAGAATATAAACTAGAAAAGACTGAAATTCTCATGTACATGGGCATAATTTATGTGCCAAATTCTCAAGAATTGAAAAATATGTTTTTAAAAGAAATGCATAATGTACCTTTTGATGGGCACCCAGGTTACCAAAAAACTATTGCAGTTTTAAAGAGCCAATATTATTGGCCAGGTATGAAGAAAGAAGTTTCTCATTTTATTGCCAAGTGTTTGGAATGTCAAAAATTCAAGGCTGAGCACATACACCCAACTAGTCTGCTACAACCATTACCCATTCTTGAGTGGAAATGAGAAGTTGTAACAATGGATTTGATCACCAAGCTTCCCAGAACAACCAAGTAGCATGATTCCATCATGGTGGTGGTGGATAAGCTTATTAAAGTTTCCCACTTTGTTATCATAAATCTCACACACAAGGTAGCCAACATTATTGATATTTATATTAGAGAAATTGTTCGACTACATGGTGTACCCAAGACTATTGTGTCTGACAAAGATCCAAAATTTACATCAAATTTTTGGAAAGGATTTGGGACCAATCTAAACTTTAGTGCAACCTATAATCTAGAGTCATATGGTAAAATAGGGAAGGTGAATCAAGTGATTGAAGATATGTTGAGGATGTATGTGATGGATAAACCATCCAAATGGGAGGATTACTTGAATTTGGTGGAGTTTTCTTATAAAAATGGGTAGATGAGCCCTTTTGAGGAACTTTGTGGCAGAAAGTACAACACACCAATGAGTTGGGACAACATGACATACAGAGCAGTGGTTGGACCATAATTTCTCGAGGAAATAGAAGAGAAAATGGTGAGAATAAAAAAGAATTTAAAGGATTCCCGGGATAGGAAGAAAATTTACGCTAATAAAGGAAGAACTCACAGGGAATTTAAAGTGGGTGACCATGTGTTCTTGAAAGTAAAATCCAAAAGAATTTCCCTGAAGTTGGGAATTTTTTCAAAGTTGGAAGCTCATTTTTGTGGGTCATTTGAAATCCTAGAGAGGATTGGTCCTGTAGCATACATGCTTTCCTTACCTGTGTTAGCACTCTGTAATTTGTAAGGATGAAAAAGAAACAGACAAAGGTAACCAAAAAACTACTTTTGAAGCTGGGATCTAGTCATGCCAGCCTCAGAGAGGGATCTCTCTATCTGATTTAGCTATGTTCTTATGAAATTTTAGCTAGTTATGAAAGTATTAGGTTTATTTTTTCTTTTAAATTGGTTTGGAAAGAACAACAAGGGAAAGCCATTGGGAAATGGAGTCATGATTTGTTGCAATCAATTTTGATATACAAGAAAACCTTACAGGGAAGGATAAGAACCTTTGTTGAATTATTAAGGTTGATAAATGATTTGAAAGAAAAGGTGAGGGGATCAGATTATACCAGAGCAATTAATAATTCTGGACATAACCCTCAAGTAGAAAACATTGAAAATATTCAAATCTAAAAACAAAGTGTACATAAAAACATATTGTGTTCTTCAGTTTTATTTTGAATACTTCCGAATATATGGATAACATAAGAATAACAGTGAAAACATAGATACAAAGATAGATGCACTTCACCAACATAAGTGACACAAGAATCCTGTAATTGTTGCAACTGTATTACTGAAGTTTTTTCAAATGAGGCTCTGTGAACTGCTTTACATCAATGCGTCTTTATATATCCACATGTTACCACCTATTTTTACATTCAAAATGATCAAATATATAATCAGGACTCTTCCCCAAGATGAGGAGGTCGAATGTAGCTGATTTCCCAAAAATAAAAACCCATTACATTAAAATTCGAAACTGTATTCCCCAAAAATAGACCAAACTGCTGCAAAACTAGGTATGCAATGATGAATTTATTTATCCTAAACCAAGAATTTTTTGTAGATTTGGAGGATTTTTTTTATATCATCTTTTTTTAGCAAAAAACTCTCTCGTTTTTTTGAAATTCCTCTCCATTTGTCCGGGATATGCGTTTGAAAAATATGTGTAAAACAGGTGGCAAACAAAATCTTGAAAATAGGCCCCAAATAAGTATTTGAATATCACAATATGTGACACTTGTAGAAAAAATTAAAGAGGTTATTTTTTCTTGGTCTGTGCTAAGAAAAAACCTCTTTTAGTTTTTTGAAATTCTCCCTGGTGAGCTTGGAAATCGCCTCAGAATATGATTTGTTGAAATGGGGAAAAAACAGTTTTTTAATTGGNGTGGGATGGTAAGTGGCTTAGGAGGGGGGTCCTAAATTATAGGAGAGTGAAAATTGGCATTAGTAAAAGCACTTTTCGGACCCCCCTTTTGATTAATTATCGGAGAGGATGGCAAGTCCGAAATAATGTCATAGTCATTGATGTTTTTGTATGGGGATGGGATGTGGTATGGGAAACTTAGGATTAGTTAGTTAGTTTTTTTTATGTTTTAATATTTTTAATTTATTTTTGTTTTATTACTATTTTGTTTTATTTGATTTGATTTTATTATTATTATTTTTATGAAGTTTGTTTATTTAATTTGTTTTAATGTTTTTAATTTTTTAAATTTTTATAATGTTTTGTTTTTAATTTAATTTGATTTTTTTATTATTTTTTTTAATAATAATAATTTTATTTTATTATTAGAATTATTATTACACTAACCTAACTATTAATATAAATATACTAACCTAATTACTAATTATTAACAATATTAACCTAACTAATTAATTTTTATTATTAATTATCCTAAGGTCATCTAACTTTGTTTATACAGGGATGAGTGGTGGGTGAGATGTGGCCAATAAGATGAATGGATAGGGGAGTGAGTGGCACAAAAGTGAATAAATGGTGCAGTAGGATGATGAAAGAAGGATTGGTAAAATGGAGGGAGAAGAAAAATCATCTGAGGAAACCAGTGAGCCATGTGCCTTCATCATGAGGGCAACTACAAAAAGCTAATTGAATAATCATATTTCCTATAAATTATAGGACCCTATCATAGGCTCCAATGGGGGATGACATATCTTTCAAGATTTGTCAAGAACCACATATCTCTGAATATGCAGACCAATGCCTTGTTCATTGGGTTGATCCCAAAAACTACAACATGTTCCATCATATAACCTTTGTGACTGAAAATCTTCAAACAAAAAATTGAAAATCTAAAAAATTATTTCTTCGAATTGAAATATAAGACTGCAAGTTAGATTCAAAATTCAATATGAACATGAAAATGGAAACCAATGACTGAAATCTGAAAATTATGTTGCACACTGAAAATATGACTGCTGCAAGGATGCTTAACTAGTAAGCTTATTTATGTACATATAATCCTATTTTAACAATGAATGTTTGACTTCAAACAATGTGAAATATCCAATATAACTACTCAAACATATGATCCAATACCTGGGCTCCCTCAATGTTTTCAATAATCATGAGAACTAACTCTGGTAAGGGCACTTGAAACTGATTGTCAGCCTGACCTTCACAACAAAGAACTTTGGAACCATGAAAGACAGAGGAGGCATTGAAACTTGATTGGGACTCTGGATTGAAAACTTCCTCCATATAGATAACTATGGGATCATGAAAGACACGATCTATTTATTGACTTTCAAAATATTCAACAAATTTATGGTCATAATTGGGTATGACACGCATGCTTTTTATATCATTATATAGTTTTTGATATGGCTACAAATTTTCTGATGAACTTTGTAATGAGACACTTGTTGAACAAGACCATGAATCTGACTGCCTAATCAAGTCTATATCATAACTTCTTTTAATCTCATAGCTAGCTAATGGAACATGAATTTGACTACACAGATCATCTAAAACATCAACTATTGGATCATGTAGAAACTGAGACAATTGTTGCATTGGTTTCAATGAAACTTCATAATTTTCTATGTTCTTATGATTCAAGACATGATCAAGATTCTTCTTCAAAAATTGAAATGAATTAAATCTTAATGGTACATAATTA
The DNA here is from genome assembly GCA_009831015.1 of Picea engelmannii. NCBI lineage: Eukaryota > Viridiplantae > Streptophyta > Pinopsida > Pinales > Pinaceae > Picea > Picea engelmannii. The sequence goes on from ML778403.1 coordinate 968,394, forward strand.
TTTTACATTAAATCATATTTTTTTTCAGGCTCTAAGATTTAATTTGGGATTTGAAACTCAAGGTAGCTTAGCGGATGCAACTTTGGAGCAAGAATATCTTACATATCACGAAAGACCTTCACAATTAATTCATCATAAAATTCTCCATTCCTATTGTTGACAACTTGTTGGTCTTCCTTCTTATAGATTTCTCTCAGAAATTGGAATGAGGAAAAACAAAAAGGCAAAGATCTTTCACTTACTTGGAAATTTTATGCATTTTCCTCATTGTTGTCATAATTAATATGCACAGGTTGATTTTCATTTTTGAGTTGTTGTAACTGAGCTTCTTCCTCCAAAAAATATGATGTTGATTTCTTTGAAGAATCAACCTTGATGTAGTCATCATCATATTTATCATACTTGGGTAGATCATCCATATAACTACTGTCATTAAGCATACCCATTAAAACATCTGTAAAACAATCATTTTTTGTTCTATTGTAACAAGAATTAACAACAAAATGATTTGGATCAATATCCTTTTCTTCTTCAACAACAAGTGGGACATGGTGTTTTTGAACAACAAGATCATCTTTCATGATGATATTTTTCATCATTTCTTTCATTGTACTTACCAGTATGTCAAGTTTCACTTATGACGATGTCAAGTACTTCTTATTTATGTTCTTCCCTTGTTCTACCTTCAACTTTGAATTTCTTATCAACAAATTAACTTCTATACATATTGCATTGTTTTGCATTTCTTCTAGTGTTGTAGTATTCCTTTCTCTTAAATGAAATGTCATTTCTAGATCAAAGGCATCTGGGTAGTGTAAGAGAGCTAAACTAGGAGGAGGTTTTATATCAACAGACATTGAATGGTAAACTTGATTGAACCTAGCTTAAAAGTGTTGCATTGTTTCTCCTGGTTGTCTTTTCAAATGATCATATTATTCTAAAATGATAAAAATATTCCTCTTTATCACCCATTTATTAAGCAAGACTTTCACAAACTGATTGAAATCACAAATGCTTGTAGTTGACAATTTTTTTAACCATTCCTTATCTTTAACTTGCAAAGATAGATCAAAAATCTTGCTACAGACATCATCTTTTTCAACCTCAAAAAGGTCAAGAAAATGTTCAAAACCCTAAATGTGTTTTTTAGCAGTGATGTTACCATATTATCCATAAAAAATGAGAAGATATTTGTAATAATTTGCAGGGAAATCATGGAGTATAGAAGGTAAGACAAGAGGCTTGTATCTATCTAGAATTTTAACAGGTGTAGGAGTATGTACGGGAACTATAAAATTAGGATTAATCTTTTGAGGATCATCAGGTTGAATATGATCAACATAAGTTTCAACAGCATGGTCTTCACCAAGATCAAGAAAAGAGAAGAAATAATTAAAAATAAATCCTATTATGTCTTGGATCAAATTCCAACTTGAATACTTGATCTTTCCATATTGTCTTGTCATGTTTCAATTTCTTCCTCCAGTGGAGTCTTTTAATTGAAACTAATTTGGAGTCGATTGGAGTCACCAGGTAGATGATTCATCCTTCTTGTGTCTGATCATTGTCCACCATCAGTAATCAGATATGGAACTTGATATGATCTTTTGAGGAACAAATCGCCAGTATGGTTGCCACTATGTTAGCACTCTGTAATTTGTAAGGATGAAAAAACAATAGACAGAGGTAACCACAAAACCACTTTTGAAGTTGGGATCTAGCCATGCCAGCCTCAGAGAGGGATCTCTCTATCTGATTTAGATATGTTCTTATGAAGTTTTAGGCTAGTTATGAAAGTATTGGTCTTGGTGTTTTTTTTTAAATTGCTTTGGAAAGAACAACAAGGGAAAGCCATTGGGAAATGGAGTCAGGCTAAGTTGCAATCGACTTAGATCTACAGGCAACCCTTACAGGGAAGGATAGACACCTTTGTTGAATTCTTAATGTTGATAAATGATTTCAAAGAAAAGGTGATGGGATCATATTATACCAGAGAAATTAAGAATTTTGGACATAACCCTCAAGCAGAAAACATTCGAACTATTCAAGGCCATAAACATAGTGTACATAAAAAAAATAAAAATTCTTCAATTTTATTTCGAATAATTTAGAATGTATGGATAACATAAGAATAACAGTGAAAAAATAGATAAAAATATAGATTCACTTCACCAACATAAGTGACACGAGAATCCTGTAATTGTTGCAACTGTATTACTAAAGTTTTTTCAAAGGAGGCTCTTTGATTTCCTTTACATCAATGAGTCTTTCTATATCCACATGTTCCCACCTCTTTCTACATTCAAAATGATCAAATATATAATCAATACTCTTCCCCAATCCTAGGAGGTCAAATCTAACTGATTTCGCAAAAATAGCAGCTCGTTACATTAAAATTTGGAACTGTATTCCCCAAAAATAGACCAGACTACTTCAAGCATAGGGCTGAAATGATGATTTTATTTCTCCCAAACCATGACATATGTGTAACATTTGGAGGGGGATTTTTTACATTAGTTTGTTTTTAGAAAAAAACTCTCTCAGTTTTTTTAAATTCATCTGCATCTGTCTGGGATTTGGGTTTGAAAAAGATGTGTAAAACATGTGTCAAACAAAATCCTGAAAATAGGCCCCAAAGAAGTCTTAGAATGTCACAATCTGTGACACTAGTATAAAAAATGAAAGATCTTATTTTTCCTTGTTCCGTGCTGATAAAAAACCTCTTTCGGTTTTTTGAAATTCTCCATGGTTAGCTCGAAAATTGCCTCATAAGACTATTGGGCGAAATGGGAAAAAATGGTTTTTTAATTGGGGAAAGTGGTTTTCATAGAGGGAAAGTGGTTTTCGGGGGGAGGATGTTAAGTGGTTTAGGTGGGGGGTCCTAAATTATAGGAGAGTGACAAGTGGCATTAGTAAAACCAATTTTCAGACCCCCCCTTTTGGTTAATTTTCAGAGGGGATGAGGGGTCTGAAATAATAGCATAGTCGTTGATGTTTTTGTATGGGGATGGGATGTGGTACAAGAAAATTAGGATTAGTTAGTTTGTTTTTGTTTTTTGTGTTTTAATATTTTTGTTTTATTACTATTTTGTTTTATTTGATTTGATTTTTTTTATTTTTATTTTTTTTGAAGTTTGTTTATTTAATTTTTTTTAATGTTTTTAAATTTTTAAATTTTTGTAATGTTTTGTTTTTAATTTAATTTGCTTTAATTAATTTTTGTTTTAATAATAATTATTTTATTTTATTATTAGAATTATTATTACACTAACCTAACTATTAATCTAAATATACTAACCTAATTACTAATTATTAACGATATTAACCTAACTAATTAATTTTTATTATTAATTATCCTAAGGTTATATAACTTGGTTTATGAAGGGATGAGTGGTGGGTGAGATGTGGCCAATAATATGAATGGATAGGGGAGTGAGTGGCACATAAGTGAATAAATGGTGTAGTAGGATGATGAAAGAGGGATTGGGTAAAATGGAGGGAGAAGCAAAATCATCCCAGGAAACCAGCGAGCCATGCACCTTCATCATGAGAGAAACAACATAAAGATTACTAAATAATTAACTTTCCTATAAATTATAGGACCCTAAAAACCTGCATCAATGTGCATTCATAATGTATTCCATGTATCATTGCTTAAAAAGTATGTACATGGAGCAAGAAGGTGAATTTCAAGTGCAATCGGTTTGCATATTGGACCAGAAGATCAAGAATCTTTGGAATCAATCCATAGGCATAGTAAAGGTCCAAAGAAATTGGTACATAGTTGAGGATGCAACTTGGGAGCATGAGGATGCAATGTGGGCAGAATACCCACATAGTTTTGAAGACTTTTCAAGTTTTGATTGTATATGTGTATATACTGCACTAAGGACAATGCATTAATAACGGGGAGGAGAATTTAATACCCCTAGGCCAAACCCCAATTGTACATATAAATGTAAATAAACACATAGACTAGTGAGCCAGGACATTTTGAGGACATAGTACATATGTGGTTATCGGGATGGAGAGCCAGATGCTAAAATGTCTAGTGAGCCATCATTGTAATATGTAATCACATGAAAATATTAATGAAAATGTATCATTGTTGCATACTAACCATGTAAATGAGTAGGGGGGACTAAACTCCACTAGATAGGGATATGGGATAAAATCTTAGGAAAAGGGGCTAAGCTAAGGGGGATTAATCCCAAAGGAATATTATATTAATATTCCTTAAAGTATAAAGTATGGATATTTATTTTATTCTAATTTCTATGGATGGCAACAAGAGGGGGTCAAGTGGGCCTAATATAGTTCCCAACATGATAAGTGTCAAGTTGGGAACATGGATACATATAGTTTGGAATTAATTCATTTTCGGAGGAGGATATATTCATTCCTTCACATAGTTAGCTCTTATATGTACCTTGATGGTTAATGTACCTGTACCTATACTTGGGAAGATGTGGAGCAGAAAAGGCGGGTTATCTGGACTGTGGACTATTGAAGAAGCGGGTTGTCAGGCCCGTGAAAATTCTCTCCAAGTGAGATAATTGATGGGAATTAATTCCCAAGGTTCCAATCTGCACCTATATAGATCTGAAAGTTCATGTCCAACCCATTGTTGAAGCCCCGAAAGCGAGGTGGGGTAGTCGAAGGACTCTTGAAGAGAAGGGGCACACTTCCTATGGTGGGACAAGCATTTGGGGAATGAGGGACTATAGTTTTTTATTTTGAGTTGGAACCTAAGTATGAGATTTATTATATCTAGGAGACCTTATGTTTGGTTAGGATTCCCTTGCCTAGGTGGATTTTAAGCCCTAGCTTGGAGGTGACCCACTTCTGAGAGTTTTGAGCAGTGTGGTTTAAGGATGGGAGGAACGTGGAAGGTTTGCATGTAGTTGGTGTCATTTTTATCAAATATAAGTTCCAATTGTGTGTTAATTCATGTGTTTTGTTAATATTTATGCAATTATTTTCATGGGTTTTTCCTATGTAAGATGCATGTATATTTATGTTATTATTTTGTATGAATCTATGCATTTGGAGAGTATTTTTTATGAATTAAATTAGTATTATAATTTGAAATTTTAAGTGGCATAGACCAGTCAGTGGCTAGGGATACTACACACAATATCACCAAGTTGTATCTTAACATGTACTATCATCACCATCATGTACCATATCATCACCAAGATATGCATCAAGCATATACCATATCACTCATTATATGTCTCAATCATGCCATACACCATGTACCATAATATATCATCAATGATGTGCCTCAAATAAGTAATTTAAGATGTGCCTCAAGCATTTGATAACATCATCATGACATATTCCAAACTAGATACCAAGATAGCCAAGATATACTTCTAACAATGTATCATATCATCACAAAGGTGTACCATCATATTCAAGACATGCCTCAATCATGTACTATAAACATAACCATCACTAACATATGTAAACCATTCTTATGATCCTATATCAAACTTGATAAAAAAAATTATATACCTTTATCTCTTCTTCAACTTCAACAACAAGAAAATAACATCTTCATCAAACTTTACCTCAGTCTCATGGGACCATTTTTGGATTAGCCCAAAACCCTAACTTTCAACAAGAATAGCAACATACCTGTAATGAATAAAGATATGAAATTTTAACCACATATACAATGAGTACTTTCTTCCATTCCCTCAAAATTTCAAGGTCTGAAACTTCTTATAAAAGAAGCTATAGAGAAAATGGAAGACCTTGTTGAATTCTATCCGATTTTGAAGAGCGCACTTGTACAACATGCCACACACTCAATATTTGATACATGACTTTTAAACTTGCACACATGATTCTAAGGACTGTTCTTTTTCCACCAAAATTAGTCTCATATAATTTGGATCCTCCATGAAAATGTTATGATGGTTTTACCTAGAACACTTGTTTGAGACTAGTTTTAAGACTAGTCAAAAATGTTATCTTCCACAAAGTGTATCTCCAAAAGTACAAAAACCCAGAAGATGAAAATTTTACCAGAAGTACCTTGATATGTATTCTCAATATTCTCTAATTTTCTCTATTTTATTTAGTTTACAAAAAAAGTTATATAAAAATTGGTAAGATTGCATTTGAATAACATACCTTAGAACACAACATCACAAGACTTCATTCTCACTTGGAATTTCACCCTTATTCACTTCATCTTCCCTCTGTGATTCACCTCATTATCCTTGGTTACCTCATATAAGAATCACTTTCTCACTTATATTGATATTCGGTGAACGTGTGTAAGTGAATTTGTTTATGAGTGACTTCTTGAGGTGTATATATAATTTTTCTAATTAACCTCTTTCCTTAACTTTAGGGATTCTTGAACTTTCTTTATACAACCACTTTACCCTTTCATTAATGACTTGCAACCAATTAGGGGATTCTTAAGCCATCTTTGGGTCTTCCAGCTTCATTGCCTCATAACTCCTTAATCGTGAGGAACTACGTGATATTTCACCTATCGTTGGAAACGTCATGACAAGGACTTTCCATGTATGAGTGTGTTACCTACATTTACATTGTCCTTCATGTCCTTATTTCTAAAAAAAATTGGGATTCATGACCAAAACTATGGTTTTCTTGTAGACTTCCTCAAAGCGTCTTCTTGTGAGGGCCATGATTAGAGCTACTCCATAAGGGGACCACTGTGGAGACTTCTCCAAATACACCCATCACATATGTTGACATCAATGAAATCCACTGCTTGTTGACATCAATTACAACCAACTTTCCAACAATCTCCCCTTTGACATTGATGGAAAAATTCATACTCCAACACTCATACTCTACCTTTTATTAATCATCTTGATATTTCTCTTCTCGTGTTTCTTTCCTCTTGTTTCTCTCATCGTGTTTGTTTCCCCCTTTGATATAAATGGCAAAGGGTACCTCCCTTTGGGGTTGTTCCCCCTATCTTCATGCTTTTAATATTTATCTTATGATATTTATCATTCTCCTCCTTTGACATCATGGGTACGAGGGTAGATCCCCTTATCAATATACCTTATTTGAAAAATCTTTCTCCAACTTCATGTGCTCCCCCTATCTTCATGATTCTTATATTTCTTTCTTGATATCTTTCTCTAGTGATTTATCACTCCTTGAATTCTCTGCAAGATATCATGTAGATCAATATGGTACTTCTTGGATACACTTTCTTTCCTCTCCTTTGGTGTTATTTTTCCATTGGTTCTTCCTCTTTTAATTCAATGACATATATTAAAAGCATTCAAAGTTACTTGACTTCAAGTCTTCATGACTTTTCAAGTTCACATCAATGACCATACATTCTTCTAATCATATATCTTTTGTTGTGCATTTTACTGCTTGGCTTCCTAATTACACTTGTCAATTGATTCCACTGATTCCATTGATTCCAATTGTTACTGGTTTTTCATCCATTGTCATGTATCTATTTAGATCTTTATAAAATATCATGAATCCATCTCTTTCCATATTTCATAAAATTCTCATGACTCTTCTACTCAACTACATACAATGATGACCCTTCTATTGATTACAACATATTTCATATTCTCAAGTTGTCTTCTCAAATTTTCAAATTAGACTCTACATGTCTGCAACAATTTGTACTAAATATTTCCATGTCTGAAAGAATGCCTAGAATCCTCTATACAATGAATCTCTGCCACTCAAAAATTGTCTGTCCAAAAACTGCAAATACTTCAGAATGCTAAAAAGATAGCTCTTTGATCTGTACAGTTGTTGCTTAGACTCCCCCTCTTCAATATTCATATTTGTTGGGAGTCTCCAAGATGGATGGCTCAAAAAAATACCCGCTCTAATGTAGAGTAATCTTCCTCTTTTGTTGTGGATTCATTATCATCCTCTTTTTGAATTCTTTGTTGGCAAATGTTTAACAGGTAGCATATGCTTGTCATTGATGGCAAGTACAATAGTGAAGATGGCAGGATCAAAGTGTGCATTGATGGAAAAACAGGAACAAAGTAAGCTCAGGAGGAATTAGCGTAGAGTCGAATGCAGTGCATAGGTGTGTAGCAGGGATGAGGTTAACTCGTGACTAAAGCTCATGGGAGATAGTGTACTTAGGATCACAGGCGGATCAAAGGTCGAGGCTTTTGACACTTAGAAATTCTTCCAAGTAAGAAGGATGTGTAATCTTGGAGGGGAAGCGTCGGTGATCATTGGATCCCATCCCGAATTCCCGATGACCGTCAGATCTCAATGTAGACAAGAGGAGCACGCAGATATGGAGGATAGATCTCGGGTGTTAGATCCGAGCGCAGGGTTCGACCATCGTTGGATCGAGGAGAACCTGCACGTTCTTTAAAGTGCAAGGAGTAGAGGGCTCACAAAATCCTGAAAGAAGGAGGACCGTCCATCTTCAGGCAAGACACGTGGGGATAGATCGTCAGTTCGTTAACTAGAGAGTCAAAGGAACAACGTTCCCTAACATCTCGAAATCGCGATATTTGAAATCGAGATCTAATCTCAGCCATCAAATTAATGTTGAATATGGACTGTTGATTCCAGTCCATGTCAGAGTTTCAGGGATCAAGAGTTGGAGATGTCAAGTAATATCATCCGCAGAAATCCCAATTCCGCGATATGCGAAATCGCAAATTAATCGCAGCCATTGAATCAAGATTAGATCTTCACCATTGATCCAACTCCATATCGGCGTTTCGCGAATCGCAACATGGAGAGGGAAAAGAAACAATGCAACAAGAATTGTGAAATCGTGATTTAATTGCAGCCATTGAATCAAGGTCTGATCTAGACCGTTGATCTCAATACATTTCGAAGTTTCACGGATTGAGAGTTGAAGAGGTCAAAGAATAATAACCACAGGAATCCCGAAATCGTGATATGTGATTTTGCGATTTAATCGCAGCCGTCAGATCAAGATGTGATCTGGACTGTTGATCCGACTCATGTCCGCATACCACATCATCTAGGAACACGTGGAACAACTAGGTAATGACAAGTGTCAGACTGATTCAACATTTCAGGCACATGTAAGTCACGAATCAGAGTGACACGTGGCAGTATTCAACATTTGTCAATCCACGTGTGACGTCAACAGATTTACACCACTTCAGAGTTTTGGTAATTGGGAGATGGATAGATGTCGAAGGACAAGGAGGGGATAAAGGGAATGAGCCTTGGTGCACAGTCAGGTGGAGAACAGACAACAGGTGGGGAGGAGAATGATACAAAAGGTGACATGACAGGAATGGGGCCCTTCCTCGATACCCCATCATTCTAGACCCCCCCCGTATTAAAGGTAGAAAGGCAAGGGGGGTCTGGAATCGCTTGAGCATCGTTGATATAGGTGATTTAATCCTGGCCACTCGAGATATGTGTGCACGATTCCAGACCCCCCCCCTTCGCTTAAAGATAGAATGGCAGGGGGGCTCTGGAATCCAATCCCGACCGTAGATCTGGGAGCACAGATTCTGGCCGTCCAGATTTTCTCGCTGCATATTCAACGATGTAGATGAATTTGAACAAGATCGGAGGGCTACTGATGCATGACACACTGAAACTTCCAGAAACCATTGATGACCTCTGCTAGAGAATTTGAAGAGACCTCTGTGCGATCGCCAGAGGAGATGAAGAGTCTCTAAGCTTCGTCTAGTGAAGGAATACTATTCTTAGAAGGGATTGACAGATGGATGAGCATTGAAGTTTGTAACTAAAACAGAGAAGGTGAGCTCGATTTTCATAGAGAAGACAAAGAGTCTCAAATGCAGAGAGAAAAAGGAATCTCGGCATAACACCTAGTGATGATAGACACAGGGGTTGAACTGCCAGAGAAGTTGAAGAGTCGTGATGATGATCATGCAGAGCACTTGAGATGTGGAGGAGATTGGCATGGTATGAGAATGCAGAGGAATGGTGGATATTTCATGCACAAGATGCACAGAAGCCATAAATACACGGTACAGAGAAGAGTTGGCATTGCGGTTGTTGTTGGAGTTTGTTGTGGTTGTTGTTGGTGAAGGTGATTCATGTGTGAAGAAGGAGGAGAGTGCAACAGCTGAATTTCACAGAGGAGGAACTGTGCAGTGAATGGAGATGGTGCGCACAGAGCATAAAAAGTAGAAGAACAGACAACACAAGTGATGTGTGCAGAAAGGCAATGAGGCAGACAGAGCAACGAAATGCAGCAGAACAATGATGAGTTGCGTAAGCCATTTTTGAACATCATATCACTGTAATAAGTTTCAGTAGCAAATATTTATATTTCAAGATAGTTGGGAGGTGCTAGGGAGGACTAGTGTCCTCAAAGGTTCAAGTGGGTGCTTAAGCACAGGGAGTTGGTGCTTCCTTCTAGTTGGTGCTAGAGAAACTAGGGAGTTGGTGCTTCCTTCTAGTGGGTTCTAGAGAAAATAGAGAGTTGGTGCTCTCAGCAAGTTGCAGCTTGCAAAACTGAGGTTGTAGCCTCATTATGATTTGGTGCTCATATGTATGATAATGTAAAGAATGTAACTATTAGTTATCATATAAAGAAAAAGAGGTTTTTACCCTGTATGGGTTTCCTTGGGAAATATCTGTCTCTGTGTTTCTCATATATGTGAATGATGTTGAAAGTGCCATTATTTATTTCCCTGCATTATTGTGAACATCATTCAATGTTTCTGCAAAGAGTTTAAAAGAAGCATAATTGTTTAAGCACGGTAACAACTAATTCACCCCCCCTCTCAGTTGTCCAACAATTGGTATCAGATCCGGCCCCTTTTATCTAAGGGTAGATCCTAGAGCTTAAACATGTCAAGCCATGAAGGAAATTCAACCAATAAGGCCCCTCTGTTCAATGGAACAAACTTTTCCTTCTGGAAAGTTAGAATGAGAACCTACATAATGGCTTTAGGTGCAGATGTCTGGGATGTGGTAGATACTAGTTATGTAAAGCCAGTTGTGATAGCTAATAAGGATGACAAACTAGAATTTATCTTCAACGCTAAGTCTATGAATGCTATCTTGAGTGGGCTTGCAGAAGCAAAATTCGTAAAATTTATGCACCTAGAAACTGCCAAAGAAATGTGGGACAAACTCATTAACAATTATGAGGGTAATGAGAAGGTAAAGGATGCAAAGCTTCAAACCTACAGAATACAGTTTGAACAGCTGAGGATGAAGGAAGATGAAACTATTGGAGAATACTTGAAAAAATGGTAAATGCAATGAAGGCACTTGGTGAAACAATTGGGGAACCTTCTTTAGTTCAGAAAATCTTGAGATCTCTCCCAGATAGGTTCAACCCGAAGGTCTCAGCTATAGAAGAACTTAATGATCTAAAAACCTTGCAGTTTGATCAACTTATAGGAACACTAACTGCATATGAAATGAGAATAGTTAAAGATAAACCCACTTCCAGAGAAGCATCATTTAAAGCAGACAAGAATGAGGATTCTAAGCCCGGTGAAATTGAAGCAAAATTTGTGAAGAGACTGAAGAAGGGATCATACAAATACAAAGGTAAACTACCTTTCAAATGCTTTAACTGTGGAAGGATAGGTCATTTTGCAAATAAATGTCCACACAAGAAACATGATTAGAGCTATGAAGGTGAAGAGAAGCACAAATCCAGGAGATTTGATAAAAAGAAAATTTTATGTGTAAACAATGATGAGTCCTCAGAAGACACCGATAGTGACTCTTCCTATGAAGATAAGGTAAATGAATTCATGCTTATGGCCAAAGATAATTATGATAATAAAATCACAGGCAGTGATGAGAATGATGAAGAAGCTATGGTTGACATGGAAGGAGAACTAATTAGTGCATTGGAAGAGATTGACAGACTAAGAATCAAGAACAGAAAGCAAAGATAGTTGTTGATACAATTCGAGAAAGATGATCAAGAACCTGGTGAAGACCTTGTCCTACTAAAAGTAGAATTGGAAGAGGCAAAGAAAATCGAAGAGATTCTGAAACAACAACTATCAGAAAAGAAGACAAGATGTGAATCATTAGAACAAGAAGTAGTGAAAACAAGGAAAGAAATGGAGAAATTTCAAGCCTTGTATAATTAGAGTCTGTCAAGTATCAAAGCCTCAGAAGGATTAGCCACCATTCTGAATCAGTAAAGGAATCCAAAGCTGAAAACTGGTTTGGGTTATGAAGAGGGATCAAGCAGTGGGAAGCCAAGAAATGAAGAACCCGTCAAGTTTGTCAAAAGTACAACCAATGACAATAACAAGTCTGTAGAAACAAAGGAAGACAATCAGCTGCCTAGGACGAGTAAAGAAAAAGGTGTCAGGATTGAATCTGTAGAACAAAGAAACAATGCTCTCTCTGTTGAAAGACGTCATCAAGAAGAAAGAAATCGATTTGCTCAAAGAAGGAAACCATTTTCTAGGTACAAAGAATTTTTCTATGGCTATTGTTTCTACTATTCTAATTTTGGTCACAAAGCTGTAAATTGTTCCTTAAGACTTAGACATGAGAAATTAATATTTCAAAGAAATAAATACTTCTCACAACAAAGAATGATATAGTCAAGTGATAATCCTTCACGTACTACAAATTGCCAAATTAAGTCTGGACACATACAACTAAGGAGGACAAGAAATAATCAAAAGTCAATAAGTAGGAAACACTGCAACAATAAGTTTAACTTATTGAATAATGAGGTTGAATGCTACACCTTTCATAACTTTGGACATAAATCTATTGAGTGTCGGTTAAGGAACTATGAACCAGATTCAAAATCCCCTACTGAAAATGTCAAGTTCTGGAAGAAGAAGGAAAGTAACAAATGTGGATTAGTATTGTCTGCTCAACGAAAAATGAACCCTTGGTATATAGATAGTGGATGCTCCAAACACATGATGGGAAACAAAGGAAAGTTTCTATCTCTAAGTGAAAGCAAATCAGGAAGTGTAACCTTTGGAAATGATGCCCCAGGGAAAATAAAAGGTAAAGGGATGGTGAGCTTAAGTAATGGAAAAGGAAAAGCCCAAGATGTTCTACTTGTGGATGGGCTAAAGCATAACCTGCTCAGTGTAAGTCAAATGTGTGATAGAGGATGCGAGGTGTTGTTCATGTCCAAGGACTACAAGATAAAGTCTGTAAACTCAGGACAAGTGGTGGCCAATGGCATAAGGACAGAAAATAATGTATATGTGCTGAAAGAAAATAGAGAAGAATGTCATCTAAGAAAACATGATGAAAGATGGTTATGGCATAGGAGACTTGGACATCTAAAATTTGACCACTTAATCAAGCTCAAAAACCTCGAGGCAGTAAACGATCTTTCGAGAATATCAAAGCCCCAAGATTCAGTGTGTAAACCCTGTCAAGTAGGGAAGAAAAACAGGACACAGTTTAAGTCCAAGAGCTTCACTTCAACAG
>ML778403.1:989944-1010745 GCA_009831015.1 Picea engelmannii
TCATTATACATTCATTTGATACAAGTCGAATTTCAGAGAGAAGAAGAAGCAAAAGAAGGCCGGATTTCAAGGGAGGATGAAGTCTTTTGGTGATGTGTTCTAAGGTATGTTATTTTCAGGTCATCTTACCATTTTTGCCATAACTTTTTTTTTAGAACGATTCAAATGGTGAAATCGCTATGGTAGTGATAAGACATATCAAGTTACCTCTGGTAAAAAGTTCAGCTCTTGATTCGCTATAATTATGGATATATACTCTGTGGAATATAGGGTTTGTGACCAGTCCTAAAACTAGTCAAAAAATAGGTGTTCTGGGTAAAACAGTCATAACTTTTTCATACAGACTCCAAATGCAGTGGGACCACTTCCATTGGAAATAGTACGGACTTTAGTTTCTTGTGTGTGAGTTTCAAAATCAGATGTTAAATATTGAGCGTGGGGCATGCTGTACAAGTCAGGTCTTATGAACAGACCAGAATTGAATAAAGTCTACCATTCTTTCTATAACCTCTTTTTGGGGAGGATTCAAGGAGTGAAAATTAGAGAAGTTTCAGAGAATACATTGGGTAACATTATCTACAAGATCAGAGTACTCCAAGAATTTAAGAATTGAAGAAATTGAATAAGTCTCAGGAAGCATTATCAGATTCTATGTGATGATTGGTTGATGGTGATGATTTAATGTAAAGTTTTATTATCTCTCATATATTCTTAGGTGGAAGGAAGGGGCAAGGATAGAGAGTTCAGATCTCTCTTTATATTGGAGGATTGTATCTTCCTCTTGGAGGTTTATCCCTCCCTTTACATTTGGAAGTTGTAGCTACCTTTGGAAGTCATTACTTCCCTTGAACAAAAACTATTGATCATTTCTCATATATTGTGCATGGTGTATTGTGGTGTATTGGTATAACTCTTATACTATTGTTCATTGCTCATTGGATATAATTGAATGGTTTAAGTATAAGCTGAAAAATGTTTTAAATTGTACTTGATACTGATTCACCCCCCTCTCAGTATCAACAGGAGTTGTGTATTGTTTGAATATCTAATGCCTCCTAAAATTACTGCAATAGCTCCGGGGGAGCATGTCTCTTCTTTGAAATTGATCTCAAAGGGGGAGAAAAGAATTTGGGTGCCTTAGTTTCCATCAATGCCAAAGGGGGATATTGTTAGCAAATGTTTAACAAGTAGTGTATGCTTGTCATTGATGGCAAGTACAATAGTGAAGATGGCAGGATCAGGGTGTGCATCGATGGAAAAATAGGAACAACGTAAGCTCAGGAGGAATTATCGCAGAGTCGAATGCAGTGCGTAGATGTGCAGCAGGGATGAGGTTAACTCATGACTAAATCTCAAGGGAGATAACGTACTTAGGATCACAGGCGGATCAAAGGTCGAGGCCTTTGACACTTAGAAATTCTTCCAAGTAAGAAGGATGTGTAAGCTTGGAGGAGAAGCGTCGGTGATCGTTGGATCCCATCCTGAATTCTCGATGACCATCAGATCTCAATGTAGACAAGAGGAGCGCGCAGATATGGAGGATAGATCTCGGGCATTAGATCCGAGCGCAGGGTCCGACCACCATTGGATCGAGGAGAACCTGCATGTTCTTTAAAGTGCAAGGAGTAGAGGGCTCACAAAATCCCAAAAGAAGGAGGACCATCCATCTTCAGGTAGGACACATGGGGATAGATCGTCAGTTCGCTGACTGGAGAGTCAAAGGAAGGATGTTCCCTAACCTCTCGAAATCGCGATCTAATCTCAACCGTCAAATTAAAGTTGAATCTGGACTGTTGATTCCAGTCCATGTCAGAGTTTTGGGGATCGAGAGTTGGAGATGTCAGGTAATATCATCCACAGAAATCCCAATTTCACGATATGCAAAATCGCGACTTAATCGTAGCCGTTGAATCAAGATCAGATCTGGACCATTGATCCAACTCCATATCGGAGTTTCGCGAATCGTGACATGGAGAGGGAAAAGAAACAATGCAACAAGAATTGCGAAATCACGATTTAATCATAGTCATTGAATCAAGGTCTGGTCTGGACTGTTGATCTCAGTACATTTCGGAGTTTCGTGGATTGAGAGTTGAAGAGGTCAAAGAATAATAACCACAGGAATCCCGAAATCGCGATATGCGATTTTACGATTTAATCATAGCCATCAGATCAAGATGTGATCTAGACTGTCGATCTGACTCATGTCAGCATACCACGTCATCTAGGAACACATGGCACAACCAGGTAATGACAAGTGTCAGACTGATTCAACATTTCAGGCACATGTAAGTCACGAATCAGAGTGACACATGGCAGTATTCAACACGTGTCAATCCACGTGTGGCGTCAGCAGATTTACACCACTTCAGAGTTTCAATAATTGGGAGATGGACAGATGTTGGAAGACAAGGAGGGGCTAAAGGGAATGAGCCTTGGCGCATGGTCAGGTGGAGAACAGACAACAGGTGGGGAGGAGAATGATACAAAAGGTGACACGACAGGAATGGGGCCCTTCCTCGATACCCCACCATTCCGAACCCCCCCCCGTATTAAAGGCAGAAAGGAAAGGGGGGTCCGGAATCGCTTGAGCATCGTTGATATAGGTGGTTTAATCCTAGCCGCTCGAGAGATGTGCGTCCAATTCTGGACCCCCCCCCCCTCCGCTTAAAGATAGAATGGCATGGGGGCTCCAGAATCCAATCCCGACCATAGATCTGGGAGCACAGATTATGGCCGTCCATATTTGCTCGCTGCATATCCAATGGTGCAGATGATTTTGAACAAGATCGGAGGGATACTGATGCATGATGCAATGAAACTGCCAGAAACCATGGATGACGTCTGCTAGAGAATTCGAAGAGACCTCTGTGTGATCGCCAAAGGAGATGAAGAGTCTCCAAGCTTCGTCCAGTGAAGGAAGACTATTCTTAGAAGGGATTGATAGATGGATGAGCATTGAAGTCTGTCACTGAAACAGAGAAGGTGAGCTCGATTTTCACAGAGAAGACGAAGAGTCTCAACTGCAGAGAGAAAAAGGAATCTCGGCATAACACCTAGTGATGATAGACATAGGGGTTGAACTTCCAGAGAAGTTGAAAATTCATGATGATGATAACGCAGAGCACTTGAGATGTGGAAAAGATTGGCGCGGTATGAGCATGCAGAGGAATGGAAAATATTGCATGCACAAGATGCACATAAGCCATAAATACACGATACAGAGAAGAGTTGGCGTTGCGGTTGCTATTGGAGTTTGTTGTGGTTGTTGTTGGTGAAGGTGATTCATGTGTGAAGAAGGAGGAGAGTGAAGCAATTGAATTGCACAGAGGAGGAACTGTGCAGTGAATGGACATGGTGCACAGAGCATAAAAAGCAGAAGAACAGATAGCGCAAGTGATGTGTGCAGAAAGGCAATGAGGCAGAGAGAGAAATGAAATGCAGCAGAACAACGATGAGTTGGGTAAGCCATTGTTGAACATCATATCACTGTAATAAGTTTGAGTAGCAAAGATTTATATTTCAAGGTGGTTGGGAGGTGCTAGGGAGGACTGGTGTCCTCAATGGTTCAAGTGGGTTCTTGAACATAGGGAGTTGGTGCTTCCTTCTAGTTGGTGCTAGAGAAACCAGGGAGTTGGTGCTTCCTTCTAGTTGGTGCTCTTAGCAAGTTGTAGCTTGCAAGTTGGTGCTCTTAGCCTCATTATGAGTTTGTGCTCATATGTATGATAATGTAAAGAATGTAACTATTAGTTATCATATAAAGAAAAAGAGTTTTTTACCCTGTATGGGTTTCCTCGGGAAATATCTGTCTTTGTGTTTCTCATATATGTGAATGATGCTGAAAGTGCCATTATTTATTTCCCTGCATTATTGTGAACATCATTCAGTGTTTCTGCAAAGAGTTTAAAAGAAGCATAATTGTTTAAGCACGGTAACAAATGATTCACCCCCCCCTTCTCAGTTGTCCAACATTCTTACCTCTTCCTCTTTTCCTATGTATTCATCATGATCTCGCACTACTACAAATATTGTGAATACGATATATACGACCTGATCTTCATTCACAAGATCTTCTTGCTTTTCATTTCTTCTCCCAACCTTCTTGTATCTGATATCTTCCTTTTTTCCTATAGATTTATCCTGATCTCATGCTATTTCCAATCCTAAGAATATGACTTATGGGTATCCTTCATTCATATGTTCTTCCTTTTCCTCTTCTTGTTTTCTTTTCCAAACCTTCTTATATCTGATATCAGTTTTCTCTTTCATAGAAGTATCCATCGTGATTCTAGAATCACGAGCTATATGTCCATAGTCATTCCATTTCTAACATTCAATATTATATGGAGTCACATATGCATTTCTTTCTTGACCATTTCTTCCATAAGCTCTACAATATACAAATTTATGTCTAATGCTAGTAGAAATAAAACAATGACAATAAAAGAAACTTTCATACTCGGGAGTGAATGATATTCTTTGTGATGTAGTCCCTCTGAGTTCATGTCTTGTCTGATCATGATCTTCTCTTTCTCTTCTATTGTTTTCTTCACAATGATTGAAGATTCTTTATGTTGGTCACTGCAATTTCTTATTAACTAAACAATCAAGTGTTACATAAATTGTCAACCCAGGGAAGTCTATTTATTTCAAAGGCAATCACACACTGTATATGCTCAATCTCAAAAGAAATGTAGAGTTGTAGTAAAAGTACATTAATCACACCTTGCCTTGAACAAACTGAAGTTCTACTTTGAATTACAGAAAAGCAACCTACCTATTGCAGAGTTCAAAGTTTAAGGAAATAATTATCCGAAGAATCCTCGATTACATTAAGAAACAACAACCTAGGAAACAAATCTTTCAAGATACTGCAAAAGAAAAGACCAACTATTCTGTAACAGAGAACAAGACCCTATTCCCAAAGCAAGAATCTTCAGCACCTGTTTCTGACAATCACACTTTCATGAACTCATTACTAATCAAAATGATTGACACGTACTGAAGGCTAATTATCTTATAACAGAGAACAAGACCCTATTCCCCAAGTAGGAATATTCAACACCTATCTTTGATTATCACACTTTCATAAATTCATCAAAAAAAATTACCAATCAGAATGATTAACAATTACCCAAGCATGAATTAAATGAAAACAATGTAACAATCAGTAAAGCAGAGTTTCAGCAAAACAGAGTTCAATAAAGTAGAGTTTCAGCAAAATAGAATTTAATCAAGGCATGAACAAAAATAATACTAACACACTATAGAACTAATGGGTGAATCTTGTGAAGAAGGTGGGCCCTCCCTTCTCACAAGATTCCCCAGAAATGAAAGGAACTAGAAAGAAATGCTCAGAATAATCTTTTATTCATCTGTCAATTGTATCATGTTACAATGTCTAAAGTGAACACGTCCTTCTCTATAATTCCTTTCTAGCCAAGAAAAAGGATCCCCTCTAATGATGATTTTGCCTTATTTAAAGAGAAGAATCCCCTCAATACAATTGATCATCAAATTACATGTGCACATATGAATCCTATTCATAGTCAGATCTAATCTTCTATACTGGAATATGATATCCTGATCTCCCGTAACAGAATGCTATTACAATAGTTGGAATGGTGCTGGGTGAGGTGTAGCTGTTGCATCCGGTGTAACAGATTCTTTATTTATCTTCTTGTTACTGTTGTTGTATATTGTTTCAACATCGCAAATCACGGATTGTTTCAGCAACAGGATTTGCGTTTTGACTGTTTCAACAATGTGGTCTCAAGCAACAACGATGGTTGATGCTGGCTTAAGGTGCGGTTGTTGTGGCCAGTGTAACAGCTCCTTCTTACTGTTGTGTGAATTGTTGTTTCAGCATCACAGACCATAGACTGTTTCAGCAATGGGGTTTGCATGCTTTTGACTATTTCAGCAACGGGTCTTCAAGTAGCAACAATAATCTGCAGTTCGAACTATTTCAGCACTATATATTTCTGATCGATGGTTAAGTATGAGAGTAATGTAAAATTATATGTAAAACAAATTAAACATATAGCAAAGAGAAGATACTTTATATACCTTTGGAAAGATAGGGTAAGGTGATAATGTAAGCTTAAATGTGAGTGGAAAAAGGATGTAATGGTAGAAGAAAGTGTGAACAAAAAGGTACATTATAGAGTCCTAACATCCCCCCCCAACTAAAAGGTTGCATGTCCTCAGGCAACTTCAATATGAATCAGAATCTGAATACCGACTCTGAGCATGCAAATTACTTAAGCAGTAGTTGTGGAAAGTGCTATCTATTGGAGCTCTGAATCCTTGAACATGTTGTAACCTTTGCCAAGCTGTTGTTTCAGCCTTCTTGGGAAACTTATGATGAACTTGATATTTCTCTGCTGGCATCCACAGAATAGAAAAATGGAACTGATAGCCTATCCAGCTTTCAACACATTGCTGAACACATTTGATGTAGCTAGGTACCTGAGAGATTGTTGTCTCAAGATTGTTAGGACTAAAGGGATTGTGTTCCTGTCTTTTCTCAGAAGATTGTTTCCAAAACATGTTATTTGCTTGTAGGGCAGCGGTCTCTATGGATTTAATAAACTGTTGACAATCCTGAAGTACTGTTGTATGTAGTTGTCGAATATATTGAATCATCCTTGGTTTCTTCAAAAACTGATAATACTCTGCAACAAAGGTGGCAACGTTCTGTGGTTCTGGTCGTATCCAGAGGAGATGGTTATCCTCATTATGCTTGGTAGATAGGAAGTCATTCTTCCATGTAATCTGATTGTTAAGGAAGGAGGTGAGTGCCTGAATATGGATATCACCGACAAGATGGTTAAGGTTAAGTTGTCGATTCTCAGGGATGGCCTTATTATGAAGATATACCTCACATAGGAGGTGTTGATCAATAGTACAGGCTTCTGCAAAGATTCTAACAAAATCTGTTGGATTTAACACTGCATGGGGTCTGCCTTCTTTGATTGATTTAATCTGAAAAAATGTAAGGCATTCTATGAGGAAAAGAGAGTAATTGGAGGATGGTTTCCTTGTAGCCAACAATTTTTGTGCCAAGTCAAACATCAGGAGAAATTTGCCTTTTAGCTCTTTATTCTGCTTCTTATGGGCACAAGATTCTTGGCGTGTTTGCTCCAAAACTTCCCAGTTTGAATAGATGTGGTTTAGCCAGAGTAGTCTATGCTCCTGGAGGCTTTTGTCCTGTGTAACAGCAGACTCTTTTTTCCATTTGTCTATTATTGCCTGCTCATCCCATGGTTGAGTTTGTGTTTCAGCATCGCAAGTGATAGGCTGAGGTAAGGTCTAAGTGGCTTGTTCCACAAGAGTATGGGTGTTGATCTCACTAGGAGGGGAAGATTCATCAATAGGCAGTGTTTGTACAACTTTATTAATAAAAACAGGGGCTTCAGATGTAGCAGTTGTTGTAGGCCAGGGTTCATTTTGAATTTGGAAGGTCCTACTGGTTCTTGTGTAACAATAGGGTTTTTTTCTTTAACTGCAAAAGTCGTAGGTGCAGGGGAAGCTCCAGGCATTGGAATTTGAGTTACTTTGTAGCCTTCTTGATAATAAATGTCCCCACATTGACTTCACATATACTCTCTACACTGATTCTCTTTTGCATTTTCCTCTTTCATGGTTGCTATGCGAGCTAGGGTGTACAATTTAAGTTTCTTATCGTAGGCTTCCTCTACCATTACTAGCTCTTGCTTGTAGGCTTCCAGTTCAGACCTTAGGAACTCATTTTATTATAAGACAGAGGCCATTGTTGGTTCTGGTTGTTGATATTTCATGGGTATATTAAGAGGGGTGATTGGTTCTTGTGTAACAGTCACAGCCGCACTAGCTAGTTCTTTTGGAGAAACTATAGGATCGACAACTAATTCTTGTGTTTCAGCTTCATGATGTAGAGAAAGTAGTGTTGCGGCACCCTGGGCATATGATTCCTATATTTCAGTAACAATATCAGCAGTTGGTTCTTGTGTTTCAGCTGTAGCTGGTTCTTATGTAACAGTTATAGTTGGTTCTTATGTTTCAGCTACTGAATGAGTAGTTTGTTCTTGTGTTTCAGCTACTGGATGAGTAGTTGGTTCTTGTGTTTCAACTACTGGATGAGTAGCTGGTTCTTGTGTTTCAGCTACTTGATTTAGAAAGGATGATGTTGCAGTACATTGGGCCTCTGGTTATTATGTTTCAGTGCCCATGGGTGGAATAGGTAAAAATTCTGGAATTTGGGAGGGTGGAGGTGTATAGGCTTTTAGCCAGATGGGTTGGGGGTTTAGGGAAGTGGTAGTAGTGGCTTCTCTTGTTGAGGTCCTCATTCGTTTTCTTTGTAAAAAGGAGGGAAAAGGAGGAATTTGCTTTGTTTTGTTTGCATGAGTGTTTTTCCTCAGTGATGGGGCAGGGAGAGTTGTCTGGTTCAGAATCATCACTAATGATATGAATGGTAGGAGTAGATGATTCTGGTAAGATGTGGGGCAGGATTTCTATGGTAGGAAGGTTAATTGGATTAATTGGGTCTATAGGCAGACTGTTAGGTACTTCCGGAGGATCTGGAAGGTTTTATGGTTGTTGTTCCTGAAGATTTTCAGGATGTTCAACAGCTTCTTGAGGGTCTATGGGTGGGTTGTTTAGGAGAGGGTTTTGTTGGGAAAAACCCTTTTGGATGAGTAGTTGAGCGAGATGGTGATGGGTGAGGGAAAGGGCGGGATTTTTAGCCTTTTTACAGTAATGTGACATATTTCTAAGACATCTGAGTAGATAGTAGGGAATATTCACCAATCTAGCATGTTGTAAATGAGACAACAAGACAAAATCGTACTGGTAGACTACTTGGTATCAGCCTTCACATGTGAGGTAGTGCTTCACAAACTTTGTAACTTTCGGCCAAGGAGGTGGCAACAAGCTAAGTCGAACACCTCGCCCTTTAGGCTCAATTTGTTCCCCTGGCAAGAGAAAATCCTGCTGGGCATTAAGGATAATGTGTTTGCGGCTGAACCAATGAATGCCAGTGACAAGGAGACCCGAAACCTGTGCTATATCATCCTCTGTGAATGGAATCCAAACCCCTTGAACAATGGAATAATCTTCCTGAAGATTTCAAGCAAATTGAAGAACCTGTTGTTGATCAAATCCCTAGAGCCTCTGAAAATAACCCAACCAGCCTGCCTGTAGAAACATTTGATAGACTTCTGTATATAATTCTAACAGGGTTGTGTGGTAGGTTCGTACTGTATAAAAGGGCCTCCCATAGCTAACAACTCAGTAAAATGCATCGTCATAGAGTCAAGTAACCGCTTTTGAGTAGAGTAAGTTTTGCGGGTGAAGGCATGCAAATGGTGGTGAAAACAAATGAAAGGATGGGTAAAATGGAATGACGGTAGTCAGTTCGTGTGAAATGATGGTATAATATTTTGATATTCCCCACCCCCCCCCCCAAGTACGGCTAAAATAATGATTTTAAGTGAGTGATAATAATGAGTCGGGATCTTCTCATTAGCCATAGTTCAATTGTATTTACATATAAAGTTTACATACCTCAAATAAAATACTTCAAAAAAAATATAGTGCTTGTCCATAATAGTTCAATTGTACTTCAAACAAAATATAGTGTCTGTCCATAATAGTTCAATTGTACTTCAAACAAAATATAGTGCCTGTCCATAATAGTTCTACAGTAGCCATGGGGGAGACTTTTGATTTATTAGAGAAATTGTATCAAGGATTTGTTTAGTTATGAGAGAGGGTCATGGAAGGACAAAATGTAGTATGAGAGCGAAAGAGCTTATTGACAGGGAATGCTGAAAAGTTGGTGTTTCAACAACAGGAAAAGAATAGAAAAATGTTTGCTGAAGAGTGATGTTTTAACAATGTAAAATACTGTTGAAGAAATGGTGTTTCAGTAGTGGTGACATGTTGCTGAGCAGTGGTGTTTCAGAAATGGAGAAAAAGGGAAAAAAATTGTTGAACAATGGTGTTTCAGCAATGGGAAAAGGGGGGAAAATGAGGAAAAATATTGCTGGAAAGTGATGTTTCGGCAATGAGTAAAAGGGCAAAAATTTGTTGAACAATGGTGTTTCAACAATGGAGAAAAAGGGCGAAAAATTGTTGAATAGTGGTGTTTCAGCAATGGGGAAAAGGGAGAAAAATTGTTGAACAATGGTGTTTCAACAATGGAGAAAAGGGCGGAAAATCGTTGAACAGTGGTGTTTCAGCAATGGGGAAAAGGGGGAAAAATTGTTGAACAGTGGTGTTTCAGCAATGGGAAAAAAGGGGGAATAGTGTTTCACAAAATGGAGCTTGGATCTTCTTTAAGTAAGATCGTCCTTTCTTGGTAGGCCTTTTCTTTGATCGAGAATCTGCAAAAGAATCAATTGTAACATGCCATTCCTCGAGAGGGATTATTAGTAAAAGAAATCTAATCTAATACTAAAGGAATTAAATTCAAAAGAATTAATTGCAATGAGGGGTAGGAGGCCCCTCTAAAAAGAGGTAATGTGAGTCTGCCATACATGTGGCCTTAAAATCTTCTTTGGAAATGGGGCGCTGGTACAAACGGAGCCGATGACCATTCACTAGTAACGGTGTTTTAGAGTCATCGATTTTGAGGAGCCTTATTGTTCCATTGGGGAAAACAGTGTCCACTTCGTAAGGTCCAAGCTATCTTGTACGTAGTTTCCCTTGAAATTCTTTAAATCGAGAATCATACAGTAAGGCCCAATTACCTTTTTGGAATTGATTATGCTTGATGGTTTTGTCATGCCATTTTGATCTTTGTTTTTTAATCATATTTGTCTGATGAATGTCATCTAGTCTTTTCTCATCCAATTCATTAAGCTGCTGCAACCTGGCTGTCTGTGCATCGGTCAAATCAAGGTTGACAGCTAAAGCAGTCCTTAAGGTTTTGATTTCAAATTCCACAGGAAAGACGACACTTTTTCCATCAACTAATTCATAGGGAGAGAATCCTGTAGTATTTCTCCAGGTAGTTATGTAGGCCCATAATGCTTCAGGGAGCCTGTGAGACCAATCTTTTATGTTTTCCTTCACTTTTTTTGTGAGAATGGCTTCTATTACTTTATTTGTGCTTTCCACCTATCCATTGGCTTGGGGGTGGTATGGTGTAGTCATTCTATGATGAATATGATATTTTTGAAGGGTGGCTTTAAAACCGTGAGAAGTGAAAGGAGGTCCCCCATCTGTAACTAATTCTCTAGGCACTCCAAATATGATAAAGATGTCTTGAAATAGAAAATCTAGAACCGCTTCTTCAGTAGCTCTATGGAGTGCTTTAGCTTCCACCCATTTGGTCATATAATCTGTGCAGACCACTATATAAAATTTTTGATTGGATGGGGGGTTAATGGGTCCTACAAAGTCTAAGGCCCATCTTTCAAATGGTTCGAGTACTAATTGGGGATTTAATGTTATTTTATCTCTATGATTAGGTTGGCTCATTCTTTGACAGCTATCACAGGCCTGAACATATTTCTTTGCATCTTTAAAAAGTGAGGGCCAATAATACCCCATCCTGATAATTTTATGTGTTGTTCTCTTATCAGCAAAATGCCCTCCACAAGGGCCATCATGACAAGATTTTAGTAAATCATAAACCTCATCTTCTCTAATGCACCTTTGGATTTCTTGATCAAGTCCTATGTGGATAAGACACCCACTTATCTAGCTATACCGAGCACTTTGTTGAATGATTCTTCTTTTCTCCCGGTGGGATAGGTATGGTGGTAACTTCCCTGCAACCAAGTAGTTAGCGATGTCTTCATACCATGGTGAGTGAGTAGATACTGCAAATAGATATTCATCAGGAAATGAATCATCTACTGGGGTATTATCATCAGGTGTTAGCCGAGAAACGAAATCAGCAACTACATTTTCTTTTCCTGGTCTATCTACAATTGTAATATCAAATTCTTGTAATAATAGTAACCATCTGGTGACTCGAGAATTTGTGATAGGTTTGTTCATTAAATATTTGATATTTGAGTGATCAGTATGGACAAGAGTAGAGTAGCTAGTGATGTAATGTCGAAATTTATTAATAGCATAGATAACTTCTAAGAATTCCTTTTCGGTAACTGTATAGTTAAGTTCAACAGGAGTCATATTCTTGCTAATGAAGTAAATAGCATAAGGGAGATGATTTTCTTCTTGTCCCAAGACATCTCCTATTGCAGTATCTGAAGCATCAGAGGATATATGAAAGGGAAGTGTCCAATCAGGTTCTCTTAGAATAGGGTTTGTAGATAACTGATGTTTAAGTGTATTAAATGCTTCCTGGCAAGGGTTAGTCCACTTGAATTCAACAATTTTCATCAGTAACACAAACAGAGGAGAAGCTATTTTGGAAATTTTTTTGATAAATCTTCTATAGTATCTAGCATGTCCTAGGAAACTTCTCACCTCAGTTTGGGTTTTGGGAATTGGAATATTTTTAATGACTTGTATCTTGGATGGATCCACCTGGATTCCTTGAGATGAAATAAAATGTCCAAGCACTATTCCTTCACTCATCATCATATGACATTTTTATGTACTTAAGGAGAGGTGGGCTTGTATACATCATTTAAGTACTTTCTCAAGGTTTTGTATTGCTTCCTCAAAAGAAACACCATAAGGGGTAAAATCATCCATAAAAATTTCCATAGAGTCATTAATCATATCAGAAAAGATTCCTATAACTGCTCTTTGAAAGGTTGCTGGTGCATTACATAGTCCAAATGGGAGGACTCTATAAGCAAAAGTTCCCCAAGGGATAGTATAAGTGGTATTATATTGGTCTTGGGGTGCAATTTTGATCTGATTATACCCACTGAAACCATCTAAAAAGGAGAAAAATTTCTTCCCTGACAAACTATCTAACACCTGATTAATGAATGGCAATGGAAAGTGATCTTTTTGAGTGGCTTTATTAAGGCTCTATAGTCTACACATACACTCCATTTCCTTTTTTTCTTAGGAACTATTACCAACGGGGAAATCCATTCACTGTTCGATATAGGATATATAAACCCTGCATTAAGCAATTTTTGAAGTTCCTCTTTAAGAATTTCTCTTAAATTAGTGTTCATTCGTCGTTGAGATTGGCAGATCAGTCGACAATCTTCCTTGATATATATACGATGAGTACATAATTCGAGAGAGATTCCTTTCATATATGTATAGTCCCATGAGAATGCTTCCTTATGTTCAAGAAGTAACTTCATTAATTGTTGTGTTTCAACATCTGTCAGGTTGGGGTTTATGTTCAGTGTTTTTCCAGGTTCAATTTCTACTAGTATACTTTTAGAAGAGATGGTGGCTGATGTTTGAGGTGGGTTTTTAGAGTTATGGTTTTCCTTGTTATCTGACTCCAAAAGTGCAGCTAGTTGGTTATGAGTTTCTGGAGTCATGGAGGAAGGTTCACAAACAAAATTATTAATTACTTCATCCTCAGTGGCATCTTTAAGGCTTAAGGCTTGTCTGATAGTCAAGATAGGTTGAGTAGTTTGATCATCAAAGTCCACCCATAAAGAATTTTCATTGTTAATCAAGGGTGTAGCGTGAGGGTAGAGGGTAAGTTGTTTAGTCTCATATCCATTGGAAATTGTCATTGAACCTGATCTACAGTTGATAAAAGTGTCTGTTATGGCTAGCCAAGGCCTACCCAAAATTAGAGGGTTCCCCCCCAAATTTGTTTTAGGTTGTAATACCACAAAGTTAGCTGGATAATTCCAGGATTCCACTAAGATGATTAGGTCTTGAATGACTCCTTATGGTTTGATTATAGAATGATCAAATAATTCTAGAATGGTCGGGGTGTTTATGATTTCATTCTTTAGTTGTAACAGTTGTGAGGTTTCCAGAGTCATAATATTGATAGCAGCGCCTAAGTCTACTAGGACTCAAGGAATTATTGTTTTTCCAATTTGCACTGAGATGGTAGGATGGTTGGAATCACCATATTTAACTGGGGGAACTTTACCTGACATTAATGCAGACAAATCACCCATGACATGAACTGTGAGGGGATTTTTAGTTTTCCTACCGTGTTTCTTAACACAAATGTCTCGCATAGTTCTGGCATAAATTGGTACATCTCGTAGTGCTTGTAATAGAGGAATTTTGACATAAAGATTTTGTAATTCCCCTAGAAGATTGAAAGTAGGTGGCTCAGGCATTTTAGTCAAAGCTAAACGCTCAGGAAATGGTGGTTTTGTTGTTTCAGCAGTAGTGTTGGAGGATGATTTTACCTCTTCAGGTACATCATGCTTTTTTGTTTCCTCTTTATTGGAATCAGAAGAGGTAACATTAGCAATGATAGGTTCTACTATTTTCCCAGATCATAAATGAATATCATTGCATTGCGTAGGGAAAAGAGAAAGTGTAGGCTGGTTTTGAATATCAATGCACTGCACAACTTTATTATTGGGGTTAGGGTTAGGTTGTACAGGTAGTTGGGGCCTCATCATTTGATTGTTTGGTGGAGTACCTGATGGTAAGGAGAGTGGTTGCAGAAATTGTGATTGAGGTAATTGATTTGGGAATGGGGGTTGTTTCCCTCTCCAATTTGGATTCCATTGGTTAAGGTAAGGTTGTTGTTGTGGAGGCCAAGGAGTCCACATTGATGGATCTACAAAGGGAGGGTTAGTTTGTTGCATGGGTGGGTAATTCATTCGATTGAGGTATTGCATTTGATTATAGGGAGGGTAATTTGCTTGATTAAAATAAGGATAGTTATTCCAACGATTAGAAGATGTAAATGGCATATTAGGATTCATACCTCGTCCCCACGACTGCCATTGCCTTCTCTGTGTCAACAAATAGACAGCTTCAACTTATTCATCAGTTGGTTGTAATGATGCCTTGATTCCTGGTAAAGAAGGGCATTGTTGAGTTTCATGATCCTTGTCACAAATGGTGCAGATTGGCTTTTTGTCCAATGGGCATTCCCTTCGTGGGTTCTTGTCTCTGCATTTGGAACAAAAGATGGATAGAGCTGCTTCTGCTTCAGCTTGTTTCTTTTGAATATGCAAGGTATCAATTTGTGAGGCAAAAGAGCTTAACATTTCAGTTTTAAAAACCTCAAGTAAATTACCTATTTTGGCTCTTGTTGCTCCTCCACTGGCTGATTTTTGAACTCTTGAAAATGTGGTATCCCTGTTATTTGATCTATTCCTTGAAGCTCCTCTTGAACATCTTTTACATAGGTTAACAATTTCATCATATGATTCTTTAGATATGTCCCATTTTCCAAGCATATTCAGCATATCTAGACAATCATCCCTTACTCCTTTTAGTAGTGTTTTTTTAAGAATATCTTTACTTACATCGGGGTGACTAGATCTTTGTAGATTATATTGTAGCCTTTCTACAAAGTCCTCTAGATTTTCATCCTCTTTCTGTATCATATTGAATAGCTCCTCTCCTTTTTCTCTTGTCCGGCAATAGTCTTGGTATTTATGCAAGAATTTCTATTTCATCTGATCCCATGTTGTGATTACATGACCTCCAAGACTCATGAACCATCTTAGTGCGTTTCCTTTCAATGTTGCTGGAAATAGCTTTAATTTTTTAGCATTGGAAATGTAATCATAACTTCTGCATAATATGTCAAACTCGAAAAGGAATTCATCAGGATCCTCTGAAGATAAACCATGAAAGTTAGGTAAAGCTAAGAGTGGAATATTCTTCATGGGAGATATCCCTCTAGGAAGATCACCAATAGGAAATCCTAAGGTGGAAAAAGAGTTTTCATCATTTACCTCTCCTTCAGGACCTGCCTGTTCTTGATGATGCAGTTCTTCATTATACTCATCCATGGTTTCTTTTGTTTGTTCCCCTGCTGTGCTTGCTCGATCCTCAATGTTTCTTGCTAGTTTCTCAACTGTCTCAGGAATCCAAATATCTTTCCCCATTTCAAAGTTTTCTTGAAAGGAAGGTTGGGATTTTGGTTTACGAGAGCTTGGTCGTTGAGGAGCAACAGATTCAAATTTTGATATAATCTTGTCAATAAAAGTCTTTCTTCCTCCCCTTCCTCTACCCCTACCACCTGTAGGGTCAGTTTCTTTGGGGTCTCCACGTCCTCTCATGGAATCTGTATATCTGAAAGAACATAAGTTCTTTTGAAATCTATAATTGCCTTCCCTGGCAGTGGCGCCAAAATGTTGGTCATTGTAATTGCTTATTAACTAAACAATCAAGTGTTACATAAATTGTCAACCCAGGGAAGTCTGTTTATTTCAAAGGAAATCACACATTGTATATGCTCAATCTCAAAAGAAATCTAGAGTTGTAGTAAAAGTACATTAATCACACCTTGCCTTGAACAAACTGAAGTTCTACTTTGAATTATAGAAAAGCAACCTACCTATTGCAGAGTTCAAAGTTTAAGGAAATAATTAATTGAAGAATCCTAGATTACATTAAGAAACAACAACCTAGGAAAGAAATCTTTCAAGATACTGCAAAAGAAAAGACCAACTATTCTGTAATAGAGAACAGGACCCTATTCCCTAAGCAGGAATCTTCAGCACCTGTTTCCGACTATCACACTTTCATGAAATCATTACTAATCAAAATGATTGACACATACTAAAGGCTAATTATCTCATAACAGAGAACATGACCCTATTCCCCAAGCAGGAATCTTCAACACATGTCTCTGATTATCACACTTTCATAAATTCATCAAATAGAATTACCAATCAGAATGATTAACAGTTACCCAAGCATGAATTATATGAAAACAATGTAACAATTAGTAAAGCAAAGTTTCAGCAAAATAGAGTTCAGTAAAGTAGAGTTTCAGCAAAACAAAATTTAATCAAGGTGTAAACAAAAATAATACTAACACACTACAGAACTAATGGGTGAATCTTGTGAAGAAGGTGGGCCCTCCCTTTGACGTCAACGCCCTAACCACCCAACCCGTAGGTCGGAAGGTCCACATCAACACAGGATCTTTTCTTCTTCCACGGCCCGAAGAACTCTAAATGTCTCTTCTATTTCCCTATCGAGAAATCTGCACCCATAGCAAGCTCTTCACAGGATCCCCTCTTTACACTCGGGGGATCGGACTTTGCAACTTCGCGAGGTCAGTGGCCGAGCATTGGACTCTTGAATCCCCGAATCTGGATACAGTCAATGCTGACCTTTCCCTTTTCCTTTCGAGATTTTCCCTATCACGATTTCGACGTTCGCGATGTCAAACAACTTGCTTCTCTGACTCTCGAATCCTGATTTTTTGACACTCTGATACACGCATGAGTTTGACTATTCAATGCCCCGTCACCTCTGTCAGCATTTCATAATTTGCGGTATCGCGAATCCTGATGCGATGAGTTCGATATTTCACTCCATGAAACTCCGAAATAGCATGCCACCTGTCCACCTCTCTGACCCTTGTGGCACCACACTATTCTCTTAGCTGTTGGGATATCTTGTATAGGAATATCGTGATTCCTGTTACAATGTTTACGGGACTTCCACCTACGAAACCCCGATGCAAATATATGCACGTAAATCCAATGACCCTTATGGATCAGATCTATGGTCCTGTCTCTCCTGAGCTTTGAACCTTTAGGGAATACTCTGTTGAGCAACTGAGAGGGGGGGGGGGTGAATCAGTTGTTATTGAGCTTAAACAATTATGCTTCTTTTTAAAACTCTTTGCAGAAACACAGAATGATGATCATAATAATGCAGAGAAATAAACACATGCACATTCAGCATCAGTCACATATATGAGAAACACAGAGACAGATATTTTCTGAGGAAACCCATGCAGGGTAAAAACCTCTTTTCTTTTATATGATAAGTAATGGTTGCATTCTTTACAGTATCATACATATGAGCATCAACTCATAATGAGGCTACAACCTCAGCTTTGCAAGCTGCAACTTGCTGAGAGCACCAACTCTCTGTTTTCTCTAGCACCAACTAGAAGGAGGCACCGACTCCCTGGTTTCTCTAGCACCAACTAGAAGGAAGCACCAACTCCTTGTGTTCAAGCACCCACTTGAACCTATGAGGACAACAGTCCTCCCTAGCACCTCCGAACCACCCTGAAATATAAATATTTTCTTCCGAAACTTATTACAGTGATATAATGTTCTACAATGGCTTACTCGACTTATCACCGTTCTGCTACATTTTGTTGCTCTGTCTCCCTCATTGCCTCTCTGCTCACCTCACTTGCACTGTCTGGTCTTCTGCTCTTTATGCTCTATGAGCTATCTCCATTCTCTGCACAGTTCCTCTTATGTGCTATTCAGTTGCTGCACTCTCCTCCTTCTTCACACTTGAATCACCTTTACCAACAACACTCACAACAACCTCCAACAGCAACAACAACTCCATCTCTTCTCTGTACCGTGTATTTATAGCTTCTGTGCATCTTGTGCATGTAGTGTTCACAATGCCTCTGCATGTTAACTCTACACCATTATCCTCCACCTCTCGAGTGCTCTGTCTGATTATCATCGTGACTCTTTAGCTTCTCTGGTGGTTCGCCCCCGCGTATCTAGCATCACTGCATCTTATACTGAGATTCCTCAGTCTCTATGGCAGTTTAAGACTCTTCGTCTTCTCTGAGACAGTCAAACTCTTGGTATTCATCGACCTTGATCGACGGTTCATGATCTTGGTGAATCAACGGTCCTGATTTCTTCGTGATCTCACATCTCGTTGTTCCTTCGTCGGAGATTTTCGTTACTTCAAGTCATGATAGGCGAGACTCTGAGATGGAGCTCAGATCAACGGTCCACATCCTTTGATGTATTGACGGTCGGGATTATTTCGTGATCTCGCATCTCGCTGATCCTAAGATGGATATTTTCGTCACTCCAAGTTGCAATAGGCGAGACTCCGAGATGGAGCTTTATGGTGCTCTGATCTTTTTCCACACGTACTCTTGATCCAACGGTCCTTGATTAACTCGCGACCTCGAATCTCGTGAATCCTTTGACTTTCAAGTCAGCAACATGACGATATTTCACCACGTGTCCTCTTGATCCAACGGTCCATGATTAACTCACTATCTCACATATCGTGAATATGGAGATGTATCATCTCGACTCTCCAAGTTGCGATCCACAAAACTTCGAGATGGAGCTGAGATCAACGGTCCACGATCTCGATGATTCTACGGTCCAAATCTCATCGTGAACTCGCATCTCGTGATTCCTTCGATAGAGGTTCTTTCCTCTCCATGTCGCGAGTCGCAAAACTCCAAGATGAAGCTGGATCAACGGTCCAGAACAAAACTTTGATTTGACGGCTGTGATTAAATCGCGATATCGCATATCACGAAATCAACATTCCTGATGTCAAGTGAGTTTGTCATTTCAAAGTCCTGATCCTTGATACTTTGCTAACCTCACATGTGGTTTGACACGTGCTAAATACTGCCACGTGTCACTCTGATTTGTGACTTACATGTGCCTGAAGTGTTGAATCTACCTGACACCTGTCATTACCTAGTTATGCCATGTGTGATCCCTCGCGCAGATCCAACCATCCTCCTGTGATCCAGATCCGACGACTGTTCTTCTCTCGCTACCTCGCGACCTCGTGTCTTGGAGTACCCCATGTTTGCACTCTCAACCAGGGAACTCCTGAGTTCGCGAGATCTCTCGATCTCTCGCCACCTGTCCCCCCAAATGGATGGCTATAAATCTCTCACCACTTCGCCGCCTCGCGACTTTGAACACCCAATACTTGGGCCTTTATCCTGTGAACCCCCGAGTTTGTGAGATCTCTCTGATCTCTGCCATGCATCCTTCCCAAATGGACGGTCCTGATCTTCTCTTCAGCACACGCTCTTCTTGTTTTTATTCATATATGACAGCCCTCATGCTGTCGGAAATTTTGGATGGGATCCAACAATCAGCGACGCTTCTCCTCCAAGTTTACACATCCTTCTTACTTGGAAGAATTTCGACTCTACACTAATTCCTTCTGAGCCTACTTTGTTCTTGTTTGTCCATCGATACATATTCTAATCCTGCCATCTTCACTATTGTACTTTCCATCAATGACAAGTATACGCTATCTGTTAAACATTTGCCAACAATCTCCCCCTTTGGAATTGATGGCAACTAAGTCACCCGAATTCTTTTCTCCCCCTTTGACATCAATGTCAAAGAAGAGACATGCTCCCCCTGAGCTATTACAGTAAATTTAGGAGGTATTAGATAATCAAACAATACAAATCCCCCCCTAACAAGATGGACTCTTTTAGGTATGAAACGAAATGACACCCAACTTCTGTCTGAGATATTCAAACGGTGTCTTGGCGAGGGGCTTAGTAAAGATGTCTACAATTTGTTCTGTAGTGGGAATGTAATGGACCTGAACAATTTGATTGGTGACCTGCTCTCTCAGAAAATGATATTTTATGGCAATATGTTTTGTCTTGGAGTGGAGGACAGGATGATTTTTAGACACACTAATGGCACTTGTGTTATCACAATGAATTGGGATCGATGCAGTATATTTTACCTCTAAGTCTGCAAGTGTCTGAATCATCCATAATACCTGTGTGCAACAGGTAGCAGCAGCAATGTACTTTTCCTCTATGGTTGATAGAGAGATGGAACCTTGATTTTTACTAAGCTAGGCTACTAAGGAGTTACCCAAGAAGAATGATCCTCGACTGGTGCTTTTTCTCTCATCAACACAATTTGCCCAATCTGCATCTGAATAAGCAGTCAATTGAAGACTTTGATTTCTGGGATACCACAGACCATAAGTCATTGTTTCTTTTAAGTACTTGAATATCCTTTTGACAGCTTGCA
>ML778403.1:1014397-1042498 GCA_009831015.1 Picea engelmannii
GTTACTGAGCTTAAACAATTATGCTTCTTTTTAAAACTCTTTGCAGAAACACATAATGATGATCACAATAATGCAGAGAAATAAACACAGGCACATTCAACATCAGTCACATATATGAGAAACACAGAGACAGATATTTTCCGAGGAAACCCATGCAGGGTAAAAACCTCTTTTCTTTTATATGATAAGTAATGGTAGCATTCTTTATAGTATCATACATATGAGCATCAACTCATAATGAGGCTACAACCTCAGCTTTGCAAGCTGCAACTTGCTGAGAGCACCAACTCTCTGTTTTCTCTAGCACCAACTCCCTGATTTCTCTAGCACCAACTAGAAGGAAGCACCAACTCCCCGTGTTCAAGCACCCACTTGAACCTCTGAGGACAACAGTCCTCCCTAGCACCTCCCAACCACCCTGAAATATAAATCTTTGCTTCTGAAACTTATTACAGTGATATAATGTTCTACAATGACTTACCTGACTTATCACCGTTCTACTGCATTTTGTTGCTCTGTCTCCCTCATTGCCCTTCTGCTCACCTCACTTATGTTGTCTGGTCTTCTGCTATTTATGCTCTGTGAGCTATCTCCATTCTTTGAACAGTTCCTCTTCTATGCTATTCAGCTGTTGCACTCTCCTCCTTCTTCACACTTGAATCACCTTTACCAACAACACTCACAACAACCTCCAACAACAACAACAACTCCATCTCTTCTCTGTACTGTGTATTTATAGCTTCTGTGCATCTTGTGCATGCAGTGTTCGAAATGCCTCTGCATGCTGACTCTGCACCGTTATCCTCCACCTCTCAAGTGCTCTGTCTGATTATCATCGTGACTGTTCAGCTTATCTAGTGGTTCGCCCCGCATGTCCAGCATCACCGCATGTTATACTGAGATTCCTCAGTCTCTCTAGCAGTTTAAGACTCTTCGTCTTCTCTGAGACAGTCGAACTCTTGGTCTTCATCGACCTTGATCGACGGTTCATGATCTTGGTGAATCAATGGTCCTGATTTCTTCGTGATCTCGCATCTTGTTATTCCTTTGTCGGAGATTTTCGTTACTTCAAGTCACTATAGGCGAGACTCTGAGATGGAGCTCAGATCAACGGTCCACATCCTTTGATGTATTGACTGTCAGGATTATTTCGTGATCTCGCATCTCGCTGATCCTAAGATGGATATTTTTGTCACTCCAAGTCACGATAGGTGAGACTCCAAGATGGAGCTTTATGGTGCTCTAATCTTTTTCCACGCGTACTCTTGATCCAACGGTCCTTGATTAACTCGTGACCTCGCATCTCGTGAATCCTTTGACTTTCCATTCAGCGACATGATGATCTTTCACCACATGTCCTCTTGATCCAAGGGTCCATGATTAACTTTCTATCTCACATCTCGTGAATCTGGAGATGTATCATCTCGACTCTCCAAGTCGCAATCCACGAAACTCCGAGATGGAGCTGAGATCAACGGTCCACGATCTCGATGATTCTACGGTCCAGATCTCATCGTGAACTCGCATCTCGCGAATCCTTCGATAGAGGTTCTTGCCTCTCCATGTCACGAGTCGCGAAACTCCGAGATGAAGCTGGATCAACGGTCCATAACAAAACTTTGATTTGATGGCTGCGATTAAATCGCGATATCGCATATCGCGAAACCGACATTCTTGATGTCAAGTGACTTTGTCATTTCAAAGTCCTGATCCTCGATACTCTGCTGATGTCACACGTGGTTTGACACGTGTTAAATACTGCCACGTGTCACTCTGATTCGTGACTTACATGTGCCTAAAGTGTTGAATCTGCCTGACACCTATCATTACCTAGTTATGCCATGTGTGATCCCCCACATAGATCCAACGGTCCTCCTATGATCCGGATCCGACAGCTGTCCTTCTCTCGCTACCTCGCGACCTCACGTCTTGGAGTACCCAATGTTTTCACTCTCAACCAGTGAACTCCTGAGTTCGCGAGATCTCTCGATCTCTCACCACCTGTCCCCCCAGATGGACGTCTATAAATCTCTTGCCACTTCTCTGCCTCGCGTCCTGGCGCCTCGCGACTTTGAACACCCAATACTTGGGCCTTTATCCTGTGAACCCCCGAGTTCACGAGATCTCTCCGATCTCTACCACGGGTCCTTCCAGATGGATGGTCCTGATCTTCTCTTCAGCGCACACTCTTCTTGTTTTTATTCATATATGATGGCCCTCAGGCTGTCGGGAATTTTGGATGGGATCCAACGATCAATGACGCTTCTCCTCCAAGTTTACACATCCTTCTTACTTGGAAGAATTTTGACTCTGCACTAATTCCTTCTGAGCCTACGTTGATCCTGTTTGTCCATCGATGCATATTCTGATCCTTCAATCTTCACTGTTGTACTTGACATCAATGACAAGCATACGCTATATGTTAAACACTTGCCAACATACTCACCGTATCTCCCCTTCTCCTTCGTGAGATCTAACAGCTCACGAAAATTCGTGAATTCTCCTCAAAGAATTCTGACCGTCCGTCTTACTCTGAGAACCTCTGCCCAACTGACCAAGATGTTTCTCCACCAACTTGTCCACCTGCGGCACAAACTTACGACGCCTTCCTAAACACTCCATGGCACAAGCTACCTGTGCTTCTCTTTGGTGATTACTCGAAGGTCCTATACCTCCTGAGATTTCTCTCAGTGTCGAGTCTTAAAGAAGAATCTTGCACGCACTCCTTGCGGAAACCTTAAAAAACTCCTAAGTGTTGAATCCTTTGACTCTACGCACACCTGCAGCAATAGTCTCTCAATGCTTCACTCAGGTCCACAACCCTGAGACTTTACTTGGCCTGCGCACTCCTTGCACACTTCCTGTGTCTGTCTGCACTTCTAAATGAACGAGAATAAAAGATATCTCTATCTGAACCCTTTGTCAATGCACTCCTTGTGGACAACTCGACTGCACTCCTTGCAGGAACTCTTGCTTTGATAGAGAAACAATTGAAACTCATTCCTTCTTCCTTTCAAACTTCAAACTCAAAACATGAAATCATATACACAGCATATAAAGAAAATGTATAACAGGAAGAAAACATTCAGATCATATCATACAACATCAATACATAGAGAACAAACACAAAACCATGAATTTGAATCAACCTCTTTCTATTAATCCAAATATCTGTACATGGGTGTTCTTACACAGCTCTCTGCTTCTCCTCTATGCTCTCTTCTTCCTCTACTTCAATAATGTTACAATACACAATGAGGGTGTCTATATCCCGTTTCCCTCTTGCGTTCTAAGACTGTCTAATCTAGAATTAAATTCTACCTATTTGCATTAACTATCATAAATGCCTTCTATCTACTAAGGACGAGAGAAAATGGCTTAAGGTCCATTTACATTATACAACTGTGCTTCTTCTTAATGGCCTCATTTAAGATTGCGCAACAACTTTAAGGTAATTTCAAAATTTGCGCTGGTGCTTGTCCAACTGTATTTTTCTTCTGTGCTGGCTCGCTTAATGTTGACAATGCTCCTGCATCATACTCCCTGGCTTGGAAATTTTTATGGGCTCCTTTCCATGAGCTCATGCATGGTCTATCCATGCTTCTGTATTTCTATTTCAGTCTCCCAGCTGGCATCTTCAACTGGATGGTTCTTCCACTTGACCAGATGCTCCAAAATATTGCTTTCGCCTAGTCTTCTTACTTACTCTTTTATCCAGTATGCACTCCATCTGCAAATTTTATGCAACTGGCATCTGCTTTTTCCACTGGATCACTGGCTTCTCATTTTCTATCCTTGTTTCCTCAGCCTTATATGGGTACAAATATGAGATATTGAATATTGGAGAAATTCCAATCCCATCGGGTAATTCAATCTCGTAAGCATTCGCCCCAAATTTCTTCAAGACCTTACATGGCCCGATTTTCTTCATCTTCATCTTATTATATGTTCCCGTTGGGAACCTTTCCTTTCTCAAATGTGCCAGAATCAAGTCACCAACCTCAAAATGAAGTTGTCTCTTGTGTTGATCGGCTCTTCGCTTATATTCCTGGCTTGATTTCTGCAACCGCCCCTTCTCCTGGATGTGAAGTTCTTTCATCGCCTCTGGGAAATCTTCTGCACTAGCACTCCTAGTCGTATTCTATTCTGAATCTCTTAGTTCAGAAATTCCTCTCGGCTGCATGCCATAAACAACCTAAAATGGACTCTGCCCAGTGCTCCTATTGACCGAGTCATTATAGGAAAACTTTGCCTGTGGTAATATGTTGTCCCACTGGCTATGGTGTTCTGTCCATCCATCTGAGGATGATAAGCTGAACTACATGAAAAGTTAGTTCCCAGCTTCTTCCATAAGGTCCTCCAAAAATTCCCTATGAACTTTGTATCTCAGTCCGAAACTATACTCCTTGGCAATCCATGAAGTCGAATGACCTCTTTGAAAAACAAGTTCGCAATGTTAGTCGTGTCACTGGTTTTCTGACATGGAATGAAGTGTGCCATTTTGGAAAATCTATCCACCACCACAAAGATTGAATCACAACCTCTTTGTGTTCTTGGAAACCCCAATACAAAATCCATGCTAATTACATCCCACGACCTTTCTGGTATGGGCAATGGTTGATAAAACCTCACATTCTGTCTTCTTCCCTTCGAATGCTGGCAAATTCTGCATATGTCCACGAATCTCTTGACATCTACTCACATTCCCGACCAAAAATATAACTCATTCAGCTTTGCGAAGGTCTTGTCGTGACCAAAGTGCCCTGCCAATCCTCCACTATGTTTCTCCTTCAGCAAATTCTCCCTCATGGAGCATTTCGAAATACACAGTTGATTACCTCTAAACAATATTCCTTCCTGGATCATGTACTCTATCCATTGGATTCTCAGCTCCTTCATACGCCTCCTTAAAATCCTTATCATCTGTGTACATGTTCCTGAGATCATCAAAACCCAACGTTTTGACTCTAAACTCCTGCAACAGCAAACACTTCCTACTCAAAGCATCAACAACTTTGTTAGCAGTACCAGAAATATGTTTAATCACAAAAGTGAAATTCTGCATATACTCAACCCATTTAACATGTCTCTAATTCAACTTTTCCTGTTGAGTCACAAACTGCAGTGCATGATTGTCACTGTATAAGACAAATTCTTTCGTAATCAAGTAATGTCTCCATTTCTTCAATGCCTGGATGATAGCATAAAACTCATTATCGTAAGTGGAGTACTTCACTTTCACTTCATTTAGATTCTCGGTGAAATATGCTATTGGCCTGTCTTCTTAACTCAAGACTACCCCAATTGCAAATCCACTTGCATCGCATTTCACTTGAAATGTTTTTCGGAAATCCAGCAACACCAAAACTGGTTATTTCGTGATCTTCCTCTTCAATAGACTGAAACTCTTTTCAGCTTCTTCAGTCCAATGAAAAGACTTGTGTCTTTTCTTCACTGTATCCATCATCACTGTGCTGATTCCACTGAAATTCCTGATGAACTTTTGGTAGAAACTAGCCAATCTGTGAAAACTTCTCACCTCAAAGATATTCTTCGGTGATGGCCAATTCTTGATTACCTCCACCTTATCTGGATCCATCCTCAACTCATTTGCAGAAATAACAAACCCCAAGTAAATGAGCTCTATCTTCATGAATGAGGATTTCCTCATGTTTATCAACAACTTCTCCTGTTGCAATCTCTGCATCACTATAGCCAAATTCTTTAGATGCTCCGCCACTGTTTTACTGTAAACCAATATGTCATCTAAATACACAATGAAAATTTTTCCAATGAACTCCCTCAGGAATTCGTTCATCAACCTCATGAAGGTACTCGACGCATTTGTTAAGCCAAACGGCATAACAAGCCATTCATACAATCCTTCGTTGGTTTTGAATGTTGTCTTCCACTCATCACCTTCTCTCATGCGGATCTGATGATAACCGCTTTTCAAATCAATCTTTGAAAAATACTTTGCTCCACTCAAGCAATCCATCATATCATCCATCCTCGGCAATGGAAACCTGTACCTGATGTTTGTCTTGTTAATTTCCCTAAGTCAGTACACATCCTCCAACCTCCGTCTTTCTTTGGACTGAGTATTGTTGGAACAACACATGGACTCAAGCTTTCCCTGACCAAACCTTTGTCCAACAAATCCTGGACTTGCCTTTTAACCTCTTCATTCTCTTGTGGTGTCAATCTGTAAGTGGCTTTGTTTGGAAAACTGGCTCCTGGTATGAGATCAATATGATGACTCACACTTCTAATCGATGGCAACGAACGAGGTAATTCGTCCACTACTATGTCAGCGAACTCTTCCAGCAGTTCCTGAACTTCTTCTGGTAAATCATCCACTCTTGTGCTAGTCAGAACAATTCTAGGCTTTCTGACCACAATGAATTGTGGATCCTCTTTATTCTTAACCTCTGTAAGAAGTTCCTTCCCACTCATGAGAAGTACTGTGTTTCTTACTTCCGGTTTCACCTCCTTATCCTTAATTGGAAGCAACATGTGTGTCCTCCTATTCTTCTCTAGGGTGCATGTGTTCATTCTCCCATCATGAATCACATTCCTATCATATTTCCATGGTATACCCAGCAATAGATGACAAACATCCATAGGAATGACATCACATAATATCTTATCATTATATCCTCCTATCTTGAATTCAACTAAACATTGTTTAGTGACAGTTACCTGGTGTCCTTTTTGTAGCCACGAAACTTTGTATGGGCTTGGATGATTAGTCATCTCCAGCTCCAGCTTCTCTACCATCCTTGTAGAAACAAGATTATCTGTGCTACCACTGTCTACAATGACCTTGCATACCCTATCCTTGGTCTTGCAAGCAGTCCTGAAAAGTCTGGTCCTTTGGACTGAACTCTCCAACTCCTTCTCGGGTGTCAAAAGGACTTTTCGCATCATCAGTGATCTTCCGCCTTCAACGTCTTCTGCCTCAACATCCCGCCTCTGTGCTTTGGCGATGTGAGCTTCTCCAATATCCTTCTTTTTATCTGGACACTCATAATACTTGTGCCCATTCTTTCCACATGTGAAGCATGTTATTACTCCACCTCTTCCTCTTCCTCTGCCTCCAGTATGAGGAAAAGTGTTATTGTCAGCATAATCTCCTCTCTGCTTAGTATGTTGTCCTCTCTGTTCATCATATTTCTCTCGTTGTGAGGTTCCACCTCTCTCAGTTTGAGCCTGAGGTTTCTTCCAGTCCTCCTTGGGCTTCTGATATTTATCCTAGGCAACTGATTTGCCTCTGGGATGACTTCTGCCTTGACCTCTTTGACTCTACTTTCGGCTCAGCTTCTCTTCCGCTTTCAGAGCCATGTGGTAAGCATCTTCCACCGTTTGGATGGTTACCATTCTCATCTCATCCTAGATATCATATCTCAGGCCATTCATGTATCTGGCAACTTTCTCATCATCGCTTTCCCGATGACCTTCCATGATGTTCAGTTTGTAGAATTCCTCAGTGT
Source organism: Picea engelmannii (assembly GCA_009831015.1). Classification (NCBI taxonomy): domain Eukaryota; kingdom Viridiplantae; phylum Streptophyta; class Pinopsida; order Pinales; family Pinaceae; genus Picea; species Picea engelmannii. Next base: position 1,021,891 of record ML778403.1, read on the forward strand.
ATTCTTTCACTGTCATCATCTTTTGTCTCAGGTTCTGCATTCTCCTGAACAGATTAATTTGATAATCCATGGGGATGAATTTCTCATTCATCTTTGTGATCATTCTGTCCCAGCTCTTGATCTTTTGCTTGTCCTTGTAGTGTCTGTCAACTTGTAGTTCATCCCACCACAATGCTGCATGTCCCTTCAATCTCATGACAACATGCTTGACTTTCTTGTCCTCTTCAACATATTCATAGTCAAAGTATGTGTGTAGAGCTCTAATCCAGTCTAGAAGCTCCTCTGCATCCAAGTTTCCCTCATAAACTAGAATGTCCATGTTTTCTCTTACACCCATCCTTGCAATAGCTCTGATCAAACGTTTGTTTGATGCATCTTCAGCTGTAACTTATTCTTCATGTTTAGCCTCAATCTCACTTTCAGAATCACTAAGATACCTAGCACTGATTGTGTGTCTTTGCGCTGTCTCCATATCTTCGAGTCTAGCTCGTAGATCATGCATATCTCTCTCTATAACTGGATCTATCATCTGCCTGCCCCTTCTTCTCAGCATTTCCCTCTCCTCTGGTGGATCAGGTGTTTGTCTATCCCTTCTCCTTGGTGGCATGGTGAATTCTCTTTCTCTGCTACAGAAAGTAAAGAACCTTTCTATGCTCTGATACCAAACTTGATGTCGATGCCCTAACCTCACAACCCGCAGGTTGGAAGGTCCACGTCAACATAGGATATTTTCTTCTTCCACGGCCTGAAGAACTCTAAATGGCTGTTCTATTTCCCTATCGGGAAATATGCACCCAAAACAAGCTCTTCACAGGATCCCCTCTTTACACTCAGGGGATCGGACTTCGCAACTTCGCGAGGTCAGTGGCTGAGCGTTGGACTCTCGAATCCTTGAATCCCGATACAGTCAACGCTGACCTTTCCCTTTTCCTTTCGAGATTTTTCCTATCGTGATTTTGACGTTCGTGATGTCAAACAACTTGGTTCTTCGACTCCCGAATCCCGATTTGCTGAAACTCTGATACACGCGCGAGTTTGACTATTCAACACCCCGTCACCTCTGTCGGGATTTTGGACTTCGTGGTATCACGAATCCTTATGCGATGAGTTCAGGATTTCACTCCACGAAACTTTGAAATAGCATGCCACTTGTCCACCTCTCTGACCCTTGTGGCCCCACATTGTTCTCTTAGCTATCGAGATATCGCGTATCGGAATATCGTGATTCCCGTTACAATGCTTACGGGACTTCCACCTATGAAACCCCGATGCAAATATATGCGTGTAAATCCAATGGCCCTTATGGCTTGGATCTACGGTCCTGTCTCTCCTGAGCTTTGAACCTTTAGGGAATACTCACCGTATATCCCCTGCTCCTTCGCGAGATCTAAAAGCTCACGGAAATTCGTAAATTCTCCTCAGAGAATTTCGACCGTCTGTCTTACTCTCAGAACCTCTGCCTAACTGACCAAGATGTTTCTCCACCAACTTGTTCACCTGCGGTGCAAACTTACGACGCCTTCCTAAACACTCCAAGGCACAAGCTTCCTATGCTTCTCTTTGGCGATTACTCGAAGGTCCTATACCTCCTGAGCTTTCTCTCAGCGTTGAGTCTTAAAGAAGAATCTTTCATGCACTCCTTGTGGAAACCTTCAAAAACTCCTAAGTGTTGAATCCTTTGACTCTGCACACACCTGCAGCAGTAGTCTCTCAATGCTTCACTCAGGTCCACAACCCTAAGACTTTGCTTGGCCTGCGCACTCCTTGCACGGCTCCTGTGCCTATCTGCACTTCTAAATGAATGAGAACAAAAGTTATCTCTATCTGAACCCTTTGTCAACACACTCCTTGTGGACAACTCGACTGCACTCCTTGTGGGAACTCTTTCTCAGATAGAGAAACAATTGAAACTCATTCCTTCTTCCTTTCAGACTTCAAACTCAAAACATGAAATCATATACACAACATATAAAGAAAATGTATAACAGGAAGAAAACATTCATGAGCATATCATACAACATCAATACACAGAGAACAAACACAAAACCATGAATTTGAATCAACCTCTTTCTATTAATCCAAATATCTGTACATGGGTGTTCTTACACAACTCTCTACTTCTCCTCTATGCTCTCTTGTTCCTCTGCTTCAATAATGTTACAATACACAATGAGGGTGTCTATATCACGTTTCCCTCTTGCGTTCTAAGACTGTCTAATCTAGAATTAAATTCTACCTATTCGCATTAACTAAGATAAATGCCTTCTATCTATTAAGGACGAGAGCAAATGGCTCAAGGTCCGTTTACATTATACAAGTGTGCTTCTTCTTAATGGCCTCATTTAAGATTGCGCAAGAACTTTAAGGTAATTTCAAATTTTGCACTGGCGCTTGTCTAGCTGTCTTTTGCTTCTACGCTAGCTTGCTTGATGTTGACGATGCTCCTGCATCACCCTTCTCACAAGATTCCCCAGAAATGAAAGGAACTAGGAAGAAATGCTCAGAATAATCTTTTATTCATCTGTCAATTGTATCATGTTACAATGTCTAAAGTGAACACGTCCTTCTCTGTAATTCCTTTCTAGCCAAGAAAAAGGATCCCCTCTAATGATGATTTCCCCTTATTTAAAGAGGAAAATCCTCTAAATACAATTGATCATCAAATTACATGTGCAAATACGAATCCTATTCTTAGTCAGATCTAATCTTCTATACTGGAATAGGATATCCTAATCTCCCATAACAGAATGCTATTACAATAGTTGGAATGGTGCTGGGTGAGGTTTAGTTGTTGTGGCCGGTGTAATAGCTTCTTTATTTATCTTCTTGTTACTGCTGTTGTATATTGTTTCAGCATCGCAAATCACAGACTGTTTCAACAAAGGGATTTGTGTTCTGACTGTTTTAGCAACGTGGTCTAAAGCAATAGTGATGGTTGATGTTGGCTTAAGGTGCGGCTGTTGTGGCTAGTGTAACAGCTCCTTCTTATTGTTGTGTGAATTTTTGTTTCAACGTCGCAGACCACAGACTGTTTCAGCAATAGGGTTTGCGTGCTTTTGACTATTTCAGCAATGGGTCTTCAAGCAGCAACAATAATCTGTAGTTTGAACTATTTCAGCACTATATATTTCTGATCAATGGTTAAGTATGAGAGTAATGTAAAATTACATGTAAAACAAATTAAACATATAGCAAAGAGAAGAGACGCTATATACCTTTGGAAAGATAGGGTAAGGTGATAATGTAAGCTTAAATGTGAGTGGAAAAAGGATGTAATGGTAGCAAAAAGTGTGAACAAAAAGGTACATTATAGGGTCCTAACACTTTGATACCTGAAAGTGGAGGGTCTTCTTTGATATTAGTCTCTTCTATAATATTCTTCTTGATTTTTCTTCATTTCTATAATCTTGTTCTTTGAGGGCTCACATTCTTCCTTTGATGACTTCTGCATAACTCTTAGTCTTCTCTTCATTCTTTATTTCTAGAAAATTATAACATTATCTTCATATTTCTTCACCGACGATGTGGATCTTTCTCTCTCTTCAGTGTTATTATTGAGCTTGTAAACCTTAACTCTTAATGTAACAACTTATTCTTCAATATTCTCACATTATTCTTCTTTCTTCATCATCTGGATATTTGTGAATTCTTCCTTTCTCTTTGCTTCTTCAAGTTGGGTTTTCAAGGAGAAAATTTCTTCTTCAAGTATTCTTTCCCGTTGAATCATTTCTTATTCAAGTTTATTCAATTCCTCATATCTTTCCTTGAGATGGATAGTCAAAATATTTTGTCTCTTCTCTACTTCCTTTCTTTGTGCTACTATTTCTTCTTCCAGAAATTGCTTTTCTTCCAACTGACTTTTTCATGCTTCATCAATCCTTTTAGATTCTTCTACTTAGACTTTTAGGTTTGTAATCATATTTTGGACTTCTTAAGAGCTAGGATTTTGAGACTCCCCTTTTATCTTGATAAATTCTTCCTCGAGTGACTTTTATTTATTTATTTATTTGAGCATATTGTATAAATCCCTGGTTAGGTGTCTCTCGTAATCTTCTTCTCTTGAATCCACCTGACCTGAAGAGCTTATCTCTTCCAATACTACCTCAACATCTTCTTCATATTATTTATTATGATTGGCATGTTTTGTCTATGTAGTAGAATTGGATTTTGTAAAGTATATATTATGTAGATTATCCCAAAGTTGTTTGGTTGATGAACATTGTCCTGCTTTATCTTTTACTGAATCACATAATCCTTCCAAGATGAAATCCATTTCCATTTTATTGTTTCTTTTCAATTCCTTCTTGGTTGTAGTATTTGGTTTCTTTGAATAGGTGTATCCTGTAACAACTCAGTGCCAAATATCATACCCAAGTGCATGTAAAAACAGTTTCATCTTTTTCTTCCACATCTCATAGTCTAGACTAATATGACCATCAAATTGAAGTATTCCATTATCTTTGTATCCATTAGCCATGATATCCACGACCTACCTTCTAGTGGTTAAATTTATTTCTTGAAGGACCAACTCTAATACCAATTGTTGGAATACTAAGAGGGGGAAGTGAATCAATATGAACATTTTTTACCACTTTCAATCACAATATCTAAACTTCAACTTTATTACCAATATATCATTTATGTTTTCATTCAATATATCATGAGAATATAACCATAAGTAGTATAATCACATAAAATAAACACATGCACAATACAACATAATTTATGTGGAAACCCAAATGGGAGAAAGCCACAAAATTCATTCTTATATATCAAATATTACATTCATAGGAAGTTCAAAATTTCAAATTTTCCAGCACTAAATGGAAGGAGGAACCAACCACCTGATTTACAGGAACCAACTTGAAGGAAGCACCAACTCCTTGAGTTATATGGAACCAACCAGAAGGAGGATACAACGCCCTGATTTATAGGTGCCAACCTGTAGGAGGCACCAACTCCTTGAGTTATCTGGCACCAACCAGAAGGAGGATACAAGCGCATTTGATTGCCCTGTCCTGTTTCCCTGGAATATAAGTGTAGACTCAATGTCACTACCACTGATATTGTCACTGCCAATGTCACCAATACATCAACCAATCTATCACTGTCACTATCACATAAACCTATGACTACCCCTATAACATCAACTTGTCACTAATGATCAACCAATCATTCAACTAATCATTGTCTATGTCATTGATATACCATCATCAACCAACTATACCCAGATCCACTCACATGGATACCAAAACCATCACCAAACCATGTACATCAACCATCAACCATGTACCAAAAATTGCATCATACCATGTACATCCTCAATATGTACTATCATCACCAAGCATGTACCATAACATCACCAAGATATGCATCAATAATATACCATATCACTCATGATATGTCTCAATCATGCCATAAACCATGTACCATAATATAATATATCATCAACGATGTGCCTCAACTAAGTACCATAAGATGCACCTCAAGCATGTGATAACATCACCATGACTCATACCAAATGAGATACCAATATAGCCAAGATATACTTCTAACAATGTATCATATCATCACAAAGGTGTACCATCATCATCAAGACATGCCTCAAGAATGTACCATAAATATAAAACTCAATAACACATGTAAATCATACCTATAATCATGTAGGAGACCTAATACATACAATTATAAACATGTAGCTCTTCTTCAACTTCATCAACAAGAGAATAACATCTTCATCAAACTTTACCTCAGTCTCGCGGAACTAGTTTTGGATTAGTCACAAACCCTAAGTTTGAACAAGCATAACTATGTACATGTAATGAATGAAGGTATGAAATTTTAATTATGGATACTTTGAGACATTTCTTCAATCGCCTCAAAATTTTAGGGCCTGAAACTTCTCAGACTAGGAAGTTACGATGAAAATGGAAAACTTTGTTGAATTCTATCCTCTTTTGGAGAACAAATGTGTACAACATTCTGCGTGCTCAATATTTTATATTTGATTATGAAACTCTCACACACGATACTAAGGACCTCTTTTTTTCTATTGAAATTGGTCTCAGATAATTTGTATCCTCTATGAATATGTTATGACGTTTTTGCCAGGAACACATGTTTGAGACTAGTTTTAGGACTAGTCAAAAACCCTATCTTCCATAGAGTGTATCTCCAAAATTGAAATGACTCGGATGCTGAAAGTTTTACCATAGGTACCTTGATATGCATTCTCAATAAAATCCAATTTTCTCTATCTGATTCATTTTATAAAACAAGTAATAGAAAAAATGGTAAGAAGACCTCTAAATAACATATCTTAGAACACATCATCACAAGACTTCATCCTCCCTTAAAATTCTACCCTTCTTCACTTGATCTTCCCTATTGAATTCACCTCATATATAATTGGTTACTCATAGAAGAATCACTTTCTCACTTAGATATATATTCATTGAACTTGTGTAAGTGAATGTGCTTATGAGTGACTTCTTAAGGTGTATATATACTTTTTCTAAGTAACCTCTTTCCCTAACTTTAGGGCTTCTTGAACTTTCTTGTTACAACCACTATACCCTTTAATTAATGACTTGCAACCAATTAGGGGATTCTTAACCCATCTTTGGGGCTTCCAACTTCATGGCCTCATAAATCCTCAATTGTGAGGAACTACATGATGCTACACCTACCGTTGGAAACGACACGATGAGTATTATACATCTATGAGTGTGTTACCTGCATTTACACTTCCCTCCATGTCCTTATTCCTAAAAATACTTCGAGATTCATGAAAAAACCTATGGTTTTCATGTATAATTACTTAAATCATATTCTCATGATGGCCATGCTTAGATATACACCATAAGGGGACCACTTTGGAGACTTCTCCAAATACACCCATCACATTTGTTGACATCAATGACAACCAGTGCTTGTTGACATCAATGAAAACCAGTGCATTTTGACATCAATGAAAACCAACTATAAAACAAAATCAATAACAACCAAATATTATTCATGATATAAATTTGTAATTTTAGTATTAAAAATAATCAAAGGAAATTGAGCAAGTAGAAAAGAGTCCCAAAATCTTGTGCAAAATGAGCTAAAGCAAATATTCTAAACTAACATTCAGAGATGCAAGAAAAAATACCCAACAAAGTGTTGGGTTATTTTTTCCACTTGGATGAGCAAAATAAGGTCCCTTAACTATCTATTTAGGCTATCAAGACAACACAACAATTTGTTAGTTGATTAGTGGCTCAACTAAGTAGAAAACAAGAAATGAAAAACAAGGAAATAAAACTAAACTAAGCATCTAACAACAAAAATGGATGTAAGAAATAGACACAAGGAATAACTACCAAATGAGACTGGTCTTTCAATTGATAACACCTTAGAGAAATGTGGGAACTTATGAGACCCCTCTTCCTCCTTGGGAAGGCTCTTGAGTCCCCAAATACAAAGATTTATCTCTTCTAACAATGGCTAAAAATTAAAATACAATGGTGAAGAATTGATGGTTGAACTTCTCAAGAAGAGAGAGGTGCAACCCTTCCTATGAATGCTCAAAGATTTCTAGGAGAAAGATGTCTTATCAAACAAAATTGAACAACAACAATAATCAAATCACTTCCTCTTTTTTTCATAAAATGACCCTTTATTTATAGGAGGATGGAAAGATTTTTCTAAGCTAGTTTCAAATGTGAATTGGAGACCTTTGGAGGTACTTACCATCCCTTTCAGTGACCCCAAGGAGGAATTCAGGGGAGATTTTGGGTATGGGGGATATCCACTCCATCCTAGAATTGGTTAAGGCCCAACCAAAATCATCAATGTGTCGTTTTCACATATGCACCGGTTTTTTGTTTGTCAAATACATAGTCTGCACACTGTGTGTGTTGTACATTGTGTTAGACCTCGTAGATGTGTGTGCGCTAAAAGTGCTAAATACAGGTGGAATTTCAAAACCACTTTTGCATAGTTTTGTGCTTATCTTTCCAAACTGAGTGTAATCCTTCCATAATTAATGGTAATATGTTGTTCTTGTGATGATTGTTTCTTCATCCATTATCTGTGCTTGGTGATCAATTTTTCGGTAATAATAGTAAGTTTTGAAGACTAATTGTAATAATCAACAATGCCTATATCACCATAGACGTATGTTTTAAATGAAGAATTGAACACAATTGAAGGTGCATCATATGATTTGGGAATTAGGACCATTGAGAAAAATGAGCAAGTACATAAGAAAAAATAAGAAATGTTAAATAAAGTGAAGATAATTCACATGATGAAAGGCCATGATTGTTCAATTCACAATGGTGAACCCTCACACCTCTTTAGTGATGATTTTTTTCATGTTGAATACCATTCACATCATCAATTAAAGGATGAATATTAAGTTATAGAAGGAAGAAAAGATACAATTTCAAAGTTGGAACAAAAACTATAACATCATAATATATGTTTGATGATGAAGTTGACATTTACGCATGAGTTGGTAATATGGACTTGTATTGCAAAAAAAAAAACATACAAAATGAAGATATAAAAAATTGAAAACTTGCACTTCAACACTTTAGAAACACAATAAGTACATGGAGAAAAAATGTATTAAACATAATTTAATGAAATTTATATACCCCTTACTAAATTTGTCAACCACGACTCAGATGAGGCATACAATATTAAAAACAAATATTATTACAAAGGTCATGACATTCAATGAAGGAAAGAGATCAAAGATAAAAAATTAGCATAGTGTCCATATACTAGAATAAATTACTCATATCATTTAGAATAAGTCTTGCATCTTATTAATAATCAAATAAAGAACCATATATGTAAAAAAGTTTGAATTCTACTTAGCCAGGGATGATTTTAGGGGGTATATATCATCCATCGGCTAATTTTCCATGCTTTTTCCAAAAACACAATTCATCAATTTCCATTTTTTATAAAAGTGATTTGCCCAAATTCTATAGAATAAAATTATTTTACCTTAAAAATAGACCAAATTTTATAGAAAACATATAAAATCCTTAGAAATTTGAATATTTACAAAAATTATATCGCCAAACATTTTATAGTTTCCATATTAAGGACTAGTAAGATTCGTCAAGGTTTCTACATTATAAGATAATTTTCCATCCTTAAAATTATCCCTCTACTAAGCTACATATCAATCAATAGAGAACATGGTCCCAACATCCCATCTCCTTATCTAGGTTGGCATTTCTCTTAATTATTGTGTAATTAAAGGGAACTTGTAATTATCATAAGTTTATTTATGATCACAATTATACACATCTTTTACATATGGATTAAGTTCAATTTTTTGGATAAAACTGATCATAAAGCCACCTAAAGAGATCCTACATGTGAGGTTCCCAAATGAAGCATGCTAATACAATTGTCTCTACAATTGCAGGAGAATATGTACCCTTCTATTTGGATGTAGGAGTACTATATAATAGGAGTTGTACATGAAACATAATTGAACACAATTACAAATACATTATATTTATGCTTAAAAAATACTTATAAATTGTAAAATTATATACATAATCAATTAAAATATTAAAAAAAAATCGTACTAACCTCACTCAAGAAACTATCTTTTATGTGAACCTTTTTTGGTCCATAACAAGTATGCTTGCAATGAGAACATTGATGAGGATCAACTAAATTGGAACAAGAATTTCAAACCTAGACATATTTTGTGGCCTATCTAAATTAGTGGCATGTCTTGAAGGTCCTACTACAAGTCATCTAGCATTATCTATAGATGGATCCCAATAGGATGTTGTGACAAATATGTTATGTTGATGTAAATTTTGTGATAGGGTGGATATAATAATATTAGTGGAAGCAATCCTTTCTCCAAGATGAGGTGTCTTGGGGGGGTAAGCATACACCTAGGAAGGGTTGGTCTTCTCAACATGTTACACTTCACCCTTTATTAATCCTAATTAGAGCCATGATTGAAACCCCCAAACTTCACCAATGTAAAAATAATTAAAAAATAAAACTAATAATAATCTCATCCATATTTACGAAGAAAATATGATGGAATCTCCTTGTTATTCGAGGAATTTCGGCCTAATACCATAAACCACCTATCAATCCAATTTTCTTTCCTTAGTTGGAATGTGGACTAGTACTCTATGTAACCATGTATCTTTCTTCAATCAAAGGGTTGGTTGGTTTTAGTTTCAAGAAATAGTTTGACAATCATCTCTTTGGTTATATGAAAATCTTTCACCTCTTCCTTGCTCATTCTAGTTGAATAGTATTATGTCATCCTAGACCTATCTTTATATATATTATATAATTTTTCATGGGCATGATCTAATGAAAAAATAATGGTGTCGAGCGAAGTGTCCAAGGAATGACAAGATATATCTTTAGTATTCTCAAGCTCACCAATTATGTTTCTAATTTCATCTAACCATTGATTAATTTATGTGTATGGGTATTGTGGGGGTGTTTAGGAGTTAGGTTAGGGTTTTCATTAGGGTTTGGATCCATCACAGTGGAGTAAATATTGCATTTAAACAATAATAAAATAATTTTACAAACTATGTAAATTTATTTAACTTAACAAATATAAAAAATTATATTTGGAATAAAACCTATATGAAAATGGAAGGATTTAATGGAAAATTCAAGTGATAGTGATTCCAACCTCCCTCCTACTTGTTCTTGTGAAGTTTGGGATAAAAAAAAAACATTCATGTGTAGGTTAGAGAAAAAAGGAATAAAAATATGTCATGGGTAGGAAAGTGAATAGAGGAAATGGTAACAATTTCTTTTTAAGATACAGGATGACAAGAGCACTTTTAAAAATGTGCATGTGTTTCTAACATGAGCACATTCAATGTGTACAAAAGAAACTTTAGTGCATGGAGGTTCAACAAGGGTTGAATATATTTCAATAACAATGCATGTATGTTCATAGAGTATGTGCACATTTCTTAAATTCACAATGTGTGTGTTCCCTTTGCAATGATTTTGGGACTAAACTTTATGCACCCACCCATATTTCCTTCACTATATAACACTCTTTTGTTCAGTTCCTATATTTGGCACTATCCTTGAGAAATTAAAGGAACAAACTTCATTGAAAACTCAAATTTGGATTCCAAACATTGTGCCAATTGTTTTGTAATATCACAACTTTATATGGTTTTAACCATAGCATTCTAATTCTTCAATGTAATTTGTGATTATAAAATATTGTGACCATACAATGATTCCTTATTATGGGTATTAATTAATGAATATTAAACATGATTTTTCACACTAACTATTAGGGTTTTGTACTAAAATAAGGTTGTAGTTGAATCATACAACTAGAGATTACAAAAATTGAGTGTACTCTTAAAAGCCTTGCCCCTAGGTCTTTCATTATAGAAGTTCTAATAAAATATATATTTAAAATTTTAGTCGAAAAGAACTTGGTCATGGAACTATATCTTCATTTCTAATTATATTATCCAAATACAAACACAAATTAAAATTTTCATTTGAAAAAATGAAATAAAATTAACTTAACCCAAAGTGAGAGTCAACATATACATCCATTTGTGTTTCTCAGTCATCATGTTCCACATCTATGACATGAGAGGAAACAAAGTGGTCAAATGAGGATCCAAAAATATGCATAGGTTTGGTAGAAACATGCTCCATATAGGTACTAGGTAAGAGAAAGGATGTAGAATGAACATAATTGTCCATTCTACTAGCTCATGGAGATTCCATGAATGTAGGATAGAGATTAAGACACACCACTATTAAATTTAGTAGATACTAGAGAGACGTAATTCTTAAGACCATCTATACTTACTTCCCCAATAAGCCTATCATGTGGGACTTAGACTCCTATTGTCATTCTTTTAGAATAAGAATATGATCACTAGTGTTAATGACACATTGGTCCCAAATCCCATTATTTTCCTTCAACTAGCACTTGAATCCCTCTTTCCAATAATTCTATTATAGGGAAAAATATATAACATTTCCATTTGTTTCTATCACATCTTTATTATATTTCTTCAATAATTTTTTCACATCTTCCAGGTCATAGAGGAGGAAATAAGAATTCTAAAAATGGCAATGCACCAAGGATAGATCCACATAGTGGTGAGGGAAACCCATAAACACAATGCGTATATATGTTTGAGAGATGAGGCTCTTCCCATGTCATTCAAAAATTTCCATTTCGACTTTCAATTCCTAAATTAAACCTCCAAACCATTAATTCACCTGACATGTTAGAATTGTATCCATCGTTGTACCACATATAACTCCATAGGAGTGAGTGGAGGGTGTAGTGAATGAGTAAAGGAAATGAATAATGTTTATTTCCTTCCTATCATTTGGATGGTGGGATGTGTGTTACTTTGGTGAGATTAATCCTGAATGACATTTGTGGCGGGGATACATGGTGTTTTCTAAAATTCCCCCCTCATTTTCACATAGTGTCCCTTTTTCCAAGTGGATCCCTTCATTTGCTTGAATCTACATCTTCATGTTGAGGTTGTAGAAGACATTGTAGTTACTTTACTATGTCAATTTTTTCTCCCACAATGAAAACTCAATGAAAAAATTTGGAAGGTTGAATATTGGATGGCAAAGTTTGATAATGAAGGGATCTTATGATAATCATTGAGTGACCAATCACCATGAATTTTCACACTCTTTTGTTTTCTATAATAGTGAGGCATTTTAGTACATATCGATTTTTTTCCTCATTATTCATTGTAGTACCAAGTCCCCAAGCATATTCAATATATTTTATTACTTTAGGGTAATAGACAACCACCCAAAGTTATGCTAAAACATGTTATCCTGACCTATTTTTCTGATTTTTCATGTAAACATATTTCTAGACTAATGATACTAAAGAAGAAATAATAAAATCCCTCTTAAGCTAGACCTAGATGGAAGAAATGTGCACTAGTATTAACATGGAGAGAAATATCTTCAAACTAGAGGGTGAGTCTAAGGTCAAAACTTAATTCAATAATATATATGACATGTGGGAAGTTTATTATGTCAGAAATATTTAAATTGATACAAAATGTATTAGAGTACTTAATATTTAATGTCAAATTAGTCTAATGTCTATGATATATTAGTCAATCAAGGTGATCAATTCTTTGAACTATATAAATACAGTTTTTCATTCAATTATGATACAATTTAACCATTATCATTTACACAACTGACAAATTATTTGAATCAAATAAAGCCAAAAATTGACTAGTAACATGTTTGCATACATTAACAATGTTAAACAAGGAGAGTTGTAAAGAAACAAGTTCTTGTCATTAGTTGGGACTGAAAAAGTAGGTACTCTATTCATGCAATTTGCAATATTAATTTATAGTGGTACTCGAATAGAAATAGAAGTGACTCCACACCTTGAGAATTATATGGAAGAATAAAAGATAATCCTCTTTTTTATTGAGAAATGCCCCTTATGGATAGGTGAGCATATATTCTTGTGATCCAAGATAGACTATATGATAGAGAACAATATGGTTCACCTTGAGATATGCTAGATATGATCCTAAATTGTGAAATAATAAGGAAAATAATGGTTCAACCCTAGTTGCTAGTGGTTTTCCCTATGTATTCCTATCTTATGAATCTCTAGAAATATTGTTCCATCTCTTGCCACCTGCTTCATGTGCAAAAGAGAACAAAAAATACCAATCTTAAACCTTCGAACACTAGGAATGTCAAATCTATGCTAGGTATAATCTGATCTACTCAAGGATTATCATATCTATGATTTATCAACATGAATGACTGAATACAATAGAAATTGAAGGGTAAAACCATGTGAATATATATTAATATAGAGAAATACTATGCCAATATTATTTTACCTTGAGTATTGATTGAATCCTCTCCTACATCCTTTCTCCATTTCCTCCTTATCCCTCACAAAAGCAAGCCCAACCTAATATAAAGATTGAATTGTAGAATATCTCCTTTGAATCATTGCAGCATAAGTTTTATTCTCAGTTCTTCATCCCTTAGAATGAATTCCTAATCTCATCATGCAATATTGAAAAACTCACCCAACATTGATCTCCTTGTAACTCATCAAATATAGAAGGTGACAGGGGCAGTCATGGGCTTCTAGTGATGCAACTATCAACCAATTGCACCTTTCTACTAGTGCAATAGTTGATGGGTGACACCTTACAATTAATGCAAGGTGTGAACTCCCTCAAAATATAACAATCGAAGGCACACAATTTTGTATCTATGGTGGAAAAATAGAGATATAAAAGATTCCCCCTAATGTGTGATGTTAGGAGAGGATATGATAGATGAAACACATTATAATATCTATAAATGTGAGGAAACCTAAGGAAGGATATGAGAGAGAAAGGAACCATTGAGTACCTACAATTAGTCATCAAAAAAACATGCATAGATCATCCCTAAGTTAGGCATACCAATGCTCAGAAGAAAAATAAAGCATGGAACCTAACAAAATACACAACAGATCCATGAAGTGAAAGGAAATACCATGGTAAAAAAAAGTACATAATGGATCCATGTAATCAAATAGATCATAGCCACATTACTCAATATGTTTTTCAAGAACAACGAAGAGTTCAAACGATATAGATAAAATTGACCATACCATAAAAAATTAGTAAGTAATTATCAATATTTTGTTATTTTTTATATTGGTGTGTTGATGTTCATTCAACTTCTACCTACATCCAATCATCATTGAGATTTTGAATCCTCTTTGATAGTTTTTAATAAACTGATGCAGACCTCCACCCACTCCTGGGATCTTCGTGACCTCCGGGTCTAGGATCGTTCAAATCAAGGTGTTGAATTGGCTCTCAGGCCCCTATTGAGCCCTCAAAATATTACACAGGTCCTTTGTTTTCCATGTCTAGTTCCAATAATAAACCAACCTGATCTTTTCTTAAGCCCCTTCTTTAAAACCTTTCAAAAATCACAATTTCTGGCCCTAGCCACTTTGGCTTCGGGAAGAAACAACATGTGACCATGGGCTGGGACCAGGCGCCTAACAACTCATGTGACTTCGACGCTTTGGAGATTTGGGCTCTAGGAGTTCTAACACCACAACTTCCACAAACCTTGAACTCGTGAACTCACGAATTGTCGAATACCTACAGGATCAACGGTGTCTGTCAAGCATCGATATCTACGGCTCATACATCCTTCGGAGATTCAGGATTTGGAGGATTCGCCCACTCCAAAAACAATTTCTCATGAAATCGTTAACTATCAGATTGTCAGAGTGCTTAACATATCCAATGGACCACATGCCCCTACAATGAATGGTTGATATCCCTTCATAACTCCAAGCTTTGGGAGTATTACCCTCTCAGACTTACTACTTCGTCGAACATCAAATTACAAATAATAAAATTAGATGGTTCCTATCCTCCCACCAAATCGATGACTCTCTATAGCTTCACAACTCCAGGCTTAAGGGATTTTGAAGCACCACACCTCCATTTCCCCATAGTGTCAAATTGGCAAACTGCCAAAGGACAAAGATCAACGAACCCTGCTCTATCTATAGTCAACGACTACTATCTTCTCTGAGACTCCAAACTTTGGGAGCTCTGGTGTGCTATCACATTAAAAAACTCTAGAGCACCAAATCTCTAGACTTCAGATATGTTGCCACGTGTCCTCCTTCAACGGATGGTTGGGATGGACTCCGGCCTTTGGGCCTCTAGGAGTCCTCACAACTCTGCACATTGTTCTCCATGAACCTAGAACTAACGGAGTTCAGGTACGCTATCCACATTTCATCACAAATGAATGACCGATATGGAATCCAACATTCAGGAGTTCTCAATCCAGGGCACTTTGCAACCCCTCTCTCCCGGACTGTCGTACTTCTAAACAATTGGAAATATTGTGATGTGTGTCTCCTAGCACCAACCTCTAGGATCTACTCTGGCCATCAGAGCTCTGAGAGTTCTCAACTCAAACCATCATACAACTCAACTACTTTGGAGTGATGAGGCTCAAAACCAATGAATCTAGCACTACGTGTCCCCTCCTGCCGATGGACAAGATTTGTTTCAGGCTTCGAAACTTCAAGAGACTCATCTCCTCTGAAACTATACCTACAAATTGTCGAATAGCCGAAATTTCAAACTACCTTGGATCTCCTAATAGGTATCCTCAACAATGGATGGTCTGGATCCACTTCAGGTCCCCAGGACTTCAGGAACTTTTTCTCCTTTGTGCTCAACGCATAAAAATTCTTGAACTTACAAAGTTTGAAATACGTCAGTGTTAACCACCATGCAACTTACCTGGATCTGACGGTGGATGTATCTTGCACTTAGATCTGATGACTAGGATCGTTTCTCCTTCATGTGCGCTCCTCCTTCTATCCAGACCAATATCTAATGGTCCAAATCACCTCAGACAACTGATCTGAAAATAGTTGTGGCTCCTCCTCCACTGTGGTTATGCTTTCCTTCTAGTGAAGAATTCTTCGATAAATTTCAAAGTCTACAACCCTTGATCTCCTCCTAAAAGGATGTCTTCTTGGCATTGGCTTGCACTTTGGAAAACCGTTTCTCCTCTTGAACTTCTCCAACCTCAAGGTAATTAAGCAATGGCACACACTTGCACTTATATGAAAATGGGAACTCTAAAGGTTCGCCTCCTTTGCACTCTTTGCGCTTTTTATTCCTTGGATTTTTTTCAACACTTTCCAAGTGTTGGCCCAACACATGCCTTGCATGGGTATTCTATGCACACTTTCACTACTTCTCTTGAACTTCTAAGGGTCTCAACCCTTTTATTTTTCAAATTAATTCTTGTTCCCTCCTGGTACTCTGCACTCATCCTCCCGATCTGTAAAAACACTTTAGCAGTGTTTTGGTTTTGTGCACTTGCGCAACTTCACATCCTGAATCCTGATCTTTGAAAAATCACTTGCGCACTCCTTTCGCTCTCTATGCGAAATTGCACTGCTCCTCTTGAGATTTACCTTCTGGTGCACCCTCTTGGAAACCTTCTCACAGAAACTCGAAATAGAATTCTTGATCACTCCTTGCAAAGCCCTCCTCATAGTTTTTAGTAACTCTGGTATGTATTCCTGGGAAAACTTTCCCTTCTGAGATTTAAAACAGGTTTGGTGTGTCCACCTGGCACGTTCCTACAAAACTCTAAAGAGAGTTCTTGTGCACTCCTTTCGTTTTCCTTTTAGAGTTCTCTAAAAAATCTAAGGTGCACTCCTTGCATAGCTATGAGAGCCCAAAACCCCTTAGAAACTACAAACAAAGAATTTTTCCTACTCCTACAAATTGAAACATACTTGCACATCTAGAATTCATATAAAAACACAGTAAAATCACATTCAGAAAGTAAACATTCATCACACAAATAAATACACAAAAACCTCATATGCAGGAAAAAAACTGCTTTTGTATTAATTCTGAATGCTTTGTACAATGTTTACAATGTTGGAATGAAACTGAGTCTCATCTCTTTCTCCTCTCTTTCTCTCTCATGATCTAACAACCAACTCATTGAATTATTGATGCAAAAGGTATTTTTAAAAAGGAGGGTATTCTAGCGCCTTCCTCCATCTACCTCATTATTACATCTAAGAAACATCTAGTATGAATCAGATCTAGATCCACCTAACTGTCATCCATTAAAGGCGACACTACACATTACAATAAATCTCCTGTACAAAGACAATGGCCCATATTTCCTTGATCCTTAACACTTAATTTCATTAAATTGAATTAAAAAATTTAATTCATTTTCAAAATTAGAAAGGACTCGCGCATCCTTCTTTGGGATCCTCTCCCTCTAAGTGTGCTCATGCATTGTCTTGTTGATGCGTTGGCGCATTTGCTAAGGTGGAGCAATTCTCCTGCATCATACTCCCACATTGACAAAACTCATGAGCTTCTTCTCATGGCCCCCTACTAGTGTTGTTGAGATCCTCAAGGGTCCCATACTTTGTTGTGGAGCTATTCATCTTCTCCTCTTCCTTGTTGATGTTGCCTATGTTTTTTTCCTATTTCTCCAGGTTCTCCTCTGGTCAGCTTCTTCCTGCTATTGGCTGCCTCCTGCACTGATCTCATAATCATCCTTCTTATCTCTTATATTAATCTGTCCAAATGGTCCACTAGCTGGCTCTTCTTCTCCTACATCCTTCTCTATTGTGTCTCCTCTTCACACAGATCAATTGACAGATCTTCCCGATCTCCCATGAAATTTTATCTCTTGTGGCATTGACTTGCCACTCTACTGTAGGTTCAAATGTTGCAGCCATACTACCGAGTTGTTTCTCATTGATATCCCCTGAAAAATTAAATTCTGCCAGTTCCTCTACTCTCCTATCATCATTTTCTCCTGGTACAAGTCCAATTGTATCCAGCTGCTCCTCGGGCTGGAATTATTCCTCAATATTCACTACTGCATCCCTCAAGCACTCTTCTTCTGTGCTAGGATAACTTAACCAATCCTCCAACAATTTTAACTCTTGCTCCCATAGAGTGAGAATCTTATCTGAGTGTTGCTCTTCTTTTGTCATCACTTGGGTTGCTGTCAATTTCTACTCAATCTTCTCCTCCTCCGTGATAGTCTTTGTTGGAAGTCCTCCTTCTTATACATCTACAGTCATATGAAAATTGTTAATTTTAAAAATATTTGGCCTCACGGTCTCTTTCTTGGATGCTTGTTGCATCACTTCCTCATGTGCAACACTCGCACTAACCTCTGTTGGGCTATGTGTCAGGAATATCCCAATTCCTCCAATAATTTGAATGCATTTATGATCCTCCTCTGTCAGGACTCCTTGTTGATTTGAACTCCTCTCCAAGAATTTAAGACTTTCAGGAAGTCTCATTTTCTTTACCTTTCCCACCTAGCAATATTAAATTTCTGCCCTGCCCTCCTAGCATTCTACGATATATTCACATGATCTTTTCTCCTTTCCTTCCTAGAAATCTACATTTTCATCTCTTCCCTCCTAGAAATTTGTATTTTCATCTCTTACCTCCTAGAAGTCTATGATATCTCTCATTGATCTCTCTTCCTCATCACTGAGGTTCTTTCCAAATTTTTTCTCACAAATGAAAACCATCTTCTCTGTGTCACTGAGAGATTCAACTTGCCTCAACCATGTACTCAATACCTATCACTACCTCTTGGAAAACAACTAGTGGATGGGTCACTTTACCTTATGTTTCATGGGCCACTCATACCTCCAACTTCCTCGTGCTTCCTACTACATCTTTAGAATCATCCTATCGAGCTCTTCTTTTATCTCCTTGAGCTCTTTGTCCATCTCTTCTTTGCTTACCTACTTACAGTCTCCTTGATGACCTAACTTTTGGCCTTAAATATCCATCTTCCTCTTCTTCCTTAATAACACAACTAGTTCTTTCCATTCATCTGTTAAGCCCTAATATTGGCTCATTACCCCTTAATTGGGGCATATTATATTAGTAATGTTATTTTATTTATGTCGGCTTTAGTCCATTAGTTGTAATTATACCTCCTAGTCTCCTATATATACCAAGGAGACATTTTCATTTTGAATCATCTGGTACTTGAACATTTAACTGGGTTAAAAGGAGGTTGCCCCCTCAAAGAGGCTTATTATCTGAAATTATCTCTTTTTCAAGGCGTTGAGTAATTTTTCTAAGGATTTTCTATGCTATATTGATATTTGGTTCTTAACATATGGTATCAGAGCTCAAGGTCTTGGGGTTTCGCTGCTACATTTGAGACACCTTGGAATTTTCGCTATAACTTTTTTTCTACAATGTTTTAGAAGGAAATTATTGGATGATATTTAGTAGACGGAGCAAGGTACGTTGGTTTCAAAATTCATCTCCTGAGGCCTTATAATTTTGAAGATACAACTTGTACAAGATAGGGTTCTAGAATCATCCTGAACTGAGTCATTGTGGAATTTTCTCTATAATTTTTTTTATGTAAAGTTCCAGACCTTGAAATCCAGAGGATATTTAAAGAAATTAGTAAGGTATCTATCGTAAAATGTTTAACTTCTGAGTCATCTTAAATTTTTAGATAAACCCTATGTAAGATAGGGTATCTGACTAGTCCTATTGACTAGTCTCAAGAAGGTGTTCCAAGTAAAAAAATCATAACCTCTTCCTAGAGTATCCAAATTGCATGGGACTAGTTTCATTGGATCGTGGATAGTCTATAGTATATCTGGTGCGAGTTTCAGAATTTTATATCAATTATTTTGTGCAGGGCACGCTATACAAGTGAGATCTCCTGGAAAGGCCAAAAAATGGCAAGGTGTGGGGAAGTTACTGTAAATTCCACTTGGCACATCCAATTTTGATCAGACCTATGGCATTGCAGAGAAGAAATATCAGAGAACTACATAAAATAAATTTGCATACCCAGAAGGGCCAAAACGTGGGAGATATAACAAAAGAAATATTGTCTAGAAGAACCACCTCAAAATCAAGGTTCAAAAGTGATACTTGGCCAACATGCCACCAAAAAAGGGAACTTCTACACCAAATAAGCCTCCAGAAAATCCTACTTGGACTCTTGATGAAGGTGAAGA